>NNCF01127228.1:780140-852228 GCA_002313205.1 Laupala kohalensis
GAAGTAGACTCGTTATGGCAGTTTCGGGGGTTGAATGTCTAAATTTTAGACATACACCAGACAAGAAAAGAGGAGTGGGTTGCGACCACACATGTGAGCGAGTATCCGTACGTCGACGAAGAAATGCTAATAAACTAGAGCAGACACGGGAATTTAAAAGAACTGGTTGCGAGGGGTGGAGAAATGGAGCACCGTCTGCCAAAGTGAATAGGTTTTTGTGAGGGACTAACAACACGAGTGTTGTTGATATTAAATTAGATGTCAACTTCGAAAAATATCAGACCACAATACACGGTGTTTTGTAATTATAACCCGATCAGCTATTGGTGGATAAAAAAGAACAACGTCACAGAAAGTTTAAACAGTTGGGAGAAGTCATGTGAGTGAAGAGTTGTTGGGGATTGGTTAAAAAGGAGGAAGAGCTAACCTAGCCCAGTTCAGTACGAAAGAAGTTAGCTATTTATCATTGGAACGGAGACGCTTCGAGTTGATTATTATTTTTGATTTTTGAGAAGGAGGATTATGATTTTTTATTTCTATTTTTGAGAAGGATCATTATCATTCCGTCGGTCAGTGATACTGATATGTTTTGGTATACTCTGGTATTTTGTTATAGAGACAGTGTTCGTGGTAGACTGTTCGATATGCTCTGTTAGAGAGGTACTCAGGCATTGATGCACCGTCAGTAACGCATCGGCGTTCATTATTCTAGAATGTTTTTTTGTTGAGACTTTAACTTACATTAGTGAAGAGATTATTCAACATAGTGATTCAGTGTGTTCTGAATATTCTGTCTTTATTGAGATTAGCGAAAACAATCTTCACGAGGGCAAAAGATGCACTCAATTATTCATCAAGTTTCATTTAAAATTGTGTAAATCCACGTCCGACGTTCTAGAAACTTTACGAGTTGACTGGGCCGCTGGTACTATCCGAGGACAGCAAGGAGGAAGATTTCGGGGCGTAAGAAGCTCAGCTGTGGGGATAAGGGGAAGGTTGCGCTACTTCGCCATTCCGAGATCTACAACTTACAGTGACGATTGGTGCTGAATCACATGCCATGGTAAGGTAATCATTTGCAGGGCCCTAATGAATAATGAACACTCTTCTAAGAGTGTTAAAATATTCCCCTCAGAGTGTGCTACCAAGAATTCATTCAGTGGTAAAAGGGTGCCGAGGACTCTTGACGTAATCGTGCCCTTAACTGTTAAGATGGGCATTGATAATGAAATAAAATGAACTATGATAATGAGCCATAAAACCATTTCCAAACGGATCCACTCCATATGAGATTGTAATTCCAGTGATTATTAAATACGTATAACTTGGTAGAATTAGTTGCATGCTTTTTTGGGGTGAAGTGTTCAACTCGGAATTTGTAAAATGAATTGCTGTATTCATTTAATTGGGTAATAATAATTAAACCAATATTTTATGAAAGCTGTTTTATTCGAGAAGGATTAATGTGTATTTCACGAAAATTATCGGCCAAACCAAATTCTTTCCTTGCACTTTGTAGCGAGAGGACCGCATCGCCCCTGAAGTGAAACATGCACAGTGGGCTAGGTAAGCGAGTCTCATATTAATGAGAAACCTATATTTCATATTACAATTTGCGACGCAACATGTGACGTAGTACTTTTTCATATATTTGCTTTGTGCCCCCATATATCTCAAATTTTATATTAGTATATATATATATGTGTGTGTGTGTNGCGGGCTGTCAACTGCTGCTTACAGGTGTCTCTTGCGCCTGCTCAGTTCTTCAAAATTGAGATTGCCACGTACAAGATATATATTTAATCAGTATTCCGTGGGAATTCACGAGTTGACAACGTCTGGTCTCGCCAATAACAGTTGAAGAGAATGATGGGAGTACCCTCAACCTCAGGGCCGACTTCTCTTAGACAGTTGACAATGGTCAGCTGTCGTTTGCGAGGAGGTAGGGAAGGACTAGAAAATGTATTGTATCTTTATTAAATGCATTTTTTTGGTCATTTTCCATACTGAAACAACTTATAACTATTCGCATTATTGAGTAGTGTGAATTTACTTAGTATATCAAATGCATTATTGATTAAACCAATAAAAAGTTATCTGGACAATGACACTATTTTTTAGAGCACCCAATTAGATAATTTTTTCTTCAAATAATAAGCTGTGTTTTTTATTGACTCTTCCTTAATCTTGTTGGTGGCTTGTTAGCACAGGTTGCTTGAGCTGGAGAGGTGAACGAGTTTGGAGCTCGTATGTTTTGTGTTCACAAACACACTATATACATATAATTCGGGTGTTAATAATTATTAGCAACACTTACCTAGCCCACTCGGTAAGCGTTCTCAGGGATACATGATGTCCCTCCTAATATAACGAGATAAAATTTGGGATAGGGTTCGGTCCATTATCTACGTGGAATATGCAATAATGTTTCGTAATAGAAAACGCAGTTCTTATAATCATTAGTTTAATTATTTTACGCGTCATACGAATACAATATAACACTGCACACTTTCCAAGTTTCACTCCCCCCCCCCAAAAAAAAAAAAATGCACTAATTACAACAAAACATTTTTACATTTTGAAAATTACTCAATTTTATGATCTTTTTACTAAAGTTCATCGTCTTGGCGAAATCACTGTTCATAACTAAATTTTCTTCAATTATAACTCAACCACAAGAAATGACACAATTTCCACAAGAGTTTTAGGCCCTTAATCAATTTACTTGAGGAGATTTCGCTTGCACCTGAGGAAACGAGCAAGGTACCGTAATTAGCTCTTCCAAAATTACCTTTGAAAATGATGGGTACATACAGCACCAAACCGCCATGGGATGTCGTTGCCCTCCTCGGAAGGCGTAGGTGCCACTCCAACCGTCTTGTCACGTCAGCCGAGCCCGTACCAACGCTTGCCCCAAATAAGCTGCTGCGCCTACCAGATCGATCCCTCCATCGGATTCAGGACGTCAATCAAAACCATACCAAAGCACAACTTGCTGATGAAGTAGCTGCATCTGTAGCTCTCATAAAGCTCGATTTGGTCGCTCACCATCAGATCAGATTGTTCGCTCGTCACTAGTTCACTGAATGTCTTATTAGAGTATTTCAATTTAGAATATTCTCGAAATTCTTAATGCTCGTAATGAACAAATGAACGTTAGTGATCATAACAATTTCGGAATAAACTCGAAACTCAACAGAACGAACTTAGAATGATCTTTAAAATAGAGATAATAATCATCTCGAACGTATAATCAGAAAAATGCTCGTAATGAACAACTCAAAAGTAATCTCGTACTAATGATCCCAAAGTGAAACGATAATATAATATTGCTGATTCCGAAGTGCTGTCGGAACGAAATCTCTAAGTGCTCATTCTGCGTCCGAAGCGATAATCTAGAGGTGATGTGAACAACTCAGTATCTCAAAGTGCTCTGCTCCTTTTCCGGGCGTTTCTGCTCCATCTTAAATAATAATATCCCATCTCCTTTGTCAAAATTAAGAAAGCTAGCTCCTCCCTGTTGCGACGTCACTCCTAATTTTTAGCCAATTCCTAACAATTTTTCACTCACGTGATTTTCCTCCAATTGGTTAAAATTTATGTGACATGGTTGTTTATCAACCAATAATAAAACTTGTTTCAACTAACCCTACTTCGTCTCGTGGTTTGGTATTTTTCCAACATTGTCAACTAATTTACGTTTCTAGGGTTTGCGACGTACATATCTCATAATGGTACATTCATTGCATTACCAGAACTCCATTTCTCTGCCCCCTGCGAAATATCACTTAACTCTCATGTCTGCTATACGACGGTAACTGTCCTTTATCAACGTCTAAGCGCGTACAATTTTGTGGTCGCCACTCCTTTACCCTTTTTTGTCTTGTTTAGGTTTTAAAATTCAGACCCTTCGCCCCAAAATTTCCTAAATGTGTCTCTTTCCTGCAAAAGGGTCGCTTTACAAGAAGTAGATTATTCCCGTCTTCTTAATTCTACGAAACAGTTCCATTGTATTCCTCACGAGGATTTTCAAAAGATGTTTACCCCTTCCCTTCTCTCGCCTTGCAGCATGTCACCATCTCCTCTCAAAATTGCCAGTACATGATTACACATTTCAACGCGTCCCATTTCTCAAAGACAGTTATTTTGGTCGTCTCTCCAAACCGATGAAATTAAGATTTCTCGTATCCGTCACAACGGTTTCCGAAATGTCCCTAACTAAATATTTATTATAAACTTCCAAAGTGTTTGGCGGAGGGTTAAGAAACAAATGTTATTTCTTTCCTCCTGTTCCCCTTCCATTATCATGTGTGAGACGCAGCAGATCATTCTCCCTTTAAATTATGAAGACAGGCATCCAAGGTTCTGCGCGTCACATCCCACACAACCTTCTGTTTTCGAAAGACACAAGGACTCTAGAAATATAAGATTTCCTTATATTTATGGCAAAGGTTTAGAAAAATCTCGAAAGTAATTATTTCTTACATTATTAATAGTTCACATGTTTTGTAATATCTTTTCAAATAATATACGAGAAACGAAAATCCAAGATTGATATATTTGAGAAAGAATCCATGTGATGTGATAATTTTCATTCCGGAGAACAAAGAACAGCATGCCACATGATATTCCCAAAAAAGTTTCCCAGAATAGGCGCAAGATTCAATAAAAAGCCACAGGACGCCTACGCCTATGCTCTGTTGTAGCCGCTCCGTGTTTCCTGCTTTGGCGAAGCAGTCGCGTGCCACCGTCTCGCCGACAGCGGCGGGGTTTGGGTGGAACTCATGCGCCGCAGTCCATTAGAGAACTTCTTGCTCGTTAAGGGCTTCGTGGATTAGGGCCTGGGCTGCGGCTGCCATAGCCCTTCGATCCATCCGAGCCTTGGACCCCTATGAGGATCGAAAGGGAGAATGGAGGCGCGGAGCTTCCGCAAAGGGAATGGGCGAACCGCCAACTCCATTCGGCTTCCAACGTAGATATCGGTGTCGCTGGACAATAGTGGCCACCAGCAGCAGAGTCGAGGAAAAACACGTTACTTCTTACGGACGAGATTTTCACTCATTTTTAAGACAGTAATACCGATTTGGAGACTGTTTTTGAATGCTCTGATTTTTTAAGAAAGAATAAACTATCAAACATCAATACTAGTACTGTGAACGTCTCTCATTATTTTTTATTATTTATAAACCTTTACGACCTTTTATAGAAAACCATCGAACGTCTCACAATTTCTATATATAGAAAAGGACAATACAAAATTTGCCTTGCCTTTCTGGAATATTAAGAAAGAGATTTTTAACCTGCTATTGAGCTTTTGTATGAAAATTCAGTTTGTATGAAATCACTAATATCATTTAGCTGAGCAATGATTATGAAAGAGGGATTGTTGGAAATTAAGGAAAATAATTCACACTGCCTCTTTAGCTAAAAAAAAATTTATTGACGAATTTCGTTATTTTCAAATATTGTTTCATATTTAATTCAAACTATTCCATTATTTTACAACGAATTACATCTTCGATAAATGCCACTGCGAGATGAACCTTCTGGAAATACTTTTGCACTTCGATCCATCCGAGCCTTGGACCCCTGACATAATTACGAAACAATTTGCATACCTGTTATTGTTATAAGAAAAGATCAGTAGCGTTGGGTATCCCCTACCACTGCGCATCCTGGCTTCCCTTCCTCAGCAAGGGGGCTGATAGGAATTTCCCTTCACATGTCCGCAGCTGAAGCCATCCCTGATATTGAGTTTACTAACTTCCCCAGATACTTTGATAAAATCTATTATTTACGGCTACCCTAGAACGGAATTATTGTATACCGAGAAATTATTTTATATATTTCATATATTTAATAACAAACAGTGTTGTGATAATGTAAAATATTTCTCATCAAATGTTTGGTAGTAGTTACCAAAACATTTTTTTAATGTTTGAGAAATATTGTTAATGAGAACACCAGTATGGATCGAAAACACGAATGCAATAAAAGAATGAATACAAGTTTGAGGGACCAAGCAGATACTACTATAAATAAATTTTATTGTCAAAAAACAGTACAAACTGCGTATGACCACGAGGAGAACAATAAACTAATTTACTCTCCGGAAGCAAGCAAGGGACCATCCCATCAATTCCGATCAAGGGCCCTAAGGCAGAGGCGGATTCAAAAATTTCAGCAAAAGTTCCTAGATAAGATAAAAAGTTAGCTGCGAGTTATAATACNATACATATATAGTGTCAATATGTTTGTAATTTAACACAAATATGTTTGTAAATTTACATGTACAAGTTATTATCCAACTATAGATTATTCTGAGTATAGTGTTTAAAAATCATAAGAGTTGAAAAAACACTAAATTCACGATTTATTGTTACAATAAACACGCCCCTAGACAAAACCTAGAGAACCTGTATAAGAAATCCGCCTCTACCCGAAGGAAAAACGGAGAAAAAACCGGGCCAGGATATAAAAAATCCCCAGGAGAATCTAGTCACTGAAGTTACGTTTCTTTCCACAAAAGCAGTCATATAAATATTTTAGCTGTCAAAAATGTCATACCCTTTTAAAACAATATGAAAAGTCCTGCTTTTGGTTTGCTTATAAAATGTCCACTGAGCACTTTTCGAAGAAAATGTTTTTATTATTGCAATAAAAGTGACTAAACTTACTTTAACTCATAAGTCGTCAAACTAATAGTGGATAGTATTGTACAGTTAATAATAATAATAATAAATGTTATGTTCATATACTCCATTTCTTCGTTCCTTTACTTCCCGAGGGAATCCATCATGCAGTATTTATGTATCAAATCATGTAATATCACTATTACAGTTTTCATGTAATAAATGAAAAATCACGATTTTTGGAATTTTTGTGTGTTTATTTTAATATTTCCTGATTTATGCCTATGGGGATATAGCTGAAATTCGTCATCATGAGCCAAAATAAATGAGCGAAAAATCAGAACTTTTATTAAACTTTCTGGGTAGCTCCAGTATTGATCACTGAATGATAGGTATATTATTCACCACTAGGAAGTGATCTGATAAGTTTTTTTTAATAATTAGATATCTGATAAAGTTTTATTTCCTTACACTGTTTACATTTCGCTTTGGCATGTAAAATGTTTTTTCATACATTATTTTTCAAAATTTAAAAAATGTTAATTCTGTTGATAGTCCAATTACTGTAAATTAAAACCAAATCCACTAGCCGTACGTGAAAGGTATCCATTAATATAGTGTTGTATCTCAGTGAAATGTCAGAACAAATTGTTTTATGATAGCTGATACTGTATTGTGGCCTGTTACATTCAACTAGTCATATCTCTCACAAATTAATTAAAGTGAAAAAATTTTCAGAGCAGTGAGCTCTTTCGATCAATAAAATGTTCTACTATTTACAATTATTGACATAGAAATTTATTATCATCAAAATTATTAAATTATAATATCACTTTATAGATTTATTCATTAATAACTGTTACTACGGCATTTCCTTGTAAACACGCTTTAGATGCTCTGGACCGGAAAACCGCTTCGCATCATTGAACAGTCGTGCCATAAAAACGCCAATAAATCTAATATACATTATACTATTTCAAACTGACACAATATATATTAATAAAATGAATTCACGCAGTTTTTTTTAGAATAATCTCCTTTTTGACTCGGGAAAAAATAAAATGTATGTATATTGTAAGATGAAAGTACTTTTACTTACTGTTTTTTAAAAACATGTATAGCATTCTAATTTTTCAAATTCATAATAATACAAAACTTGACTGTATACACTACACCATCTCGCGGGAGCAGTTCCGGTCGAATTTTCGCTTCCGTGGCATGACGCGGCTGCACCATTTTACTTTTGTTAAATTCACAAAACGAATAAACCATTAAATTTGTCAATTATTGATTTTTCCTTCTTAAATTACTCTCTGAAATTGAAGTATTTTAACATTCTATTTTTAATAACGTTTTATCGATAATTTAACTTTTGTTGATAGACATACGCTATCGCGGACTTTTATGTAGAACTCTTAGAGGCAAAAAATATTACCATTCATATTTGTCACTTACCTCTAACCATTTACGAAGCGTAAGCGAATATATGTCTTTTCCCAATTACATAGACATTTAAAGTTAAAAACCAATTCTTTCATATCACATATTTAAAAAATAAAAGTTAGCCTATGTTCATCCTGGACATATAAACTATCTCCTTGCTAAATTTCACCAAGTTCTGTTCAGTGGTTTAATTGTAATCAAATAGCAAACAGACACGCACTCTTTCGTTTTACGCATTTATATATTAGTATGGATTAAAATATTGAATTGAATATTCCCATAAAATATATTACAAAATAGTTAAGTGGAATGAAAATGTCACATCTAATTTCTTACCTACAAAGCCTAAGTGGAAACAAATCCTTCGTTTAAACCAGTAATTTGTCTCAAATATTTGTTGGTTACTAACAAACACAAAGCAGTGGTGGACCTGAACTTTCAACAGATATTGAAATTGATAAAGTGTATCTTTATCCTCATATACGTATTTGCCATTTTAAACAATTAATAAATTTAATGTATTCTTAATTATCTATTTGATGAATTTATGTATTATAATAAAATACTAAATCGCTATAATATTTATAATAATATTTACAATACTACTTACAATAATATTTATAAGAATATTACAATAATCATTATAATATTTATCTAATATTGCCCCCTCCCTCCTTCATGACGGTCTCGATCCGCAACTGACACTAAACGTATGTATCATTTCAGACTCATATGATAACGGTATATTTTAAGATCTCATCCAAAAGATTGTTAGAAAATTTTCATTCATGACTAGTAAACAGAAATGTAAATATTTCTGTATAACATTTTTATTATTTTTACGTCATACGATAAATAGTATGACGAATTATTTATATTTATTATAATCATATTTAAATGAATTAGTTACTTTCTTATTGAGAGATTATTTTCATGGATATTTTGTGATTTTTAGCGAATGCAGCATCTGTAAGTCATGTCAAAATATATGCGTGTGCAGATAACATTGCAGACGGAAATTGTGTTTTCTTTTTGCAGATGCGTGATTCGTTCTATAGTAGATGAGTTGTCACTTCCATTGCAGTTCGCTTTCTTTATAAAAGAGTGAATTGCAAAGGTGATTTGTATCGATATATTGTGCTTGACTTTTAGATAAAATCTTTACTTTTCTCCTCTCTCCTTTTCACAACTCTTGCACCATTTTAAAATTTGTTATACAGAGTGCAATTTACTCGAAATGAAATAACTGTTGACTTTGTCGACTGGTGTTTTTGAAGAGCAACACAAGGATATTAAATACTGAAGCAGACACAGAAATGATGGAATGTAGGCGTTGGCGTGACTATCCCTTCCGGGACCCGGGTCATCAGGAATCTCTAACTAAAAATTTGTTGACAAACTATATTAATTAACTATTAACAATTAAGGCTGTTTTAAAAATAAATTAATGCATTTATGTTTTACATGTCCAACGGCTTTACATTTATACTTTTTACGATCACTTTAGAACGCAGTTAAAATCTGACGCGGCGGACTTTCACTGTAGTAAACGCATCAATTACTTCGTCCGATTTTAACGAGTTTGTGATTTTATTCCTTATCGAAAATATTGTCAAGTCTGCCACCTTATCTTAACTTACAGAAAAATCACAAAAAATACTTTTTCTGTGTTTCAAAGTGTTTGCTTTCAATGCAATATTAGCCGTTTTTTAACCTTAAAAAACTCGACTTGTAGGGCCCTCGCACCTGGTGGTCCTTGGTAATTGCACCGACCGGATAGGCAGTAGTTACATCCCAATGGTCAAGAAGATTTGAACAGGAATGAAAAACTAAAAAACAACAATAAAAAGCAGGAAATTTTCCAATACGCACATGCAGATAATGAAGAATACTGGATTGTCACCCAGAAAAGTTTCACTATTGCACATAAACAATGAATAAAACTTTTGAACGTAGTTTAATTTGTTTACAACAAAATTATAGGAAATTACAAGCCAGGTCGTTTGATGATTTGATATCACGTTAAAAATCACAGTTCCTCTTAAAAAGCATAAGCTCATCTGTTATACTAATGGTTCTGTATGCTATGATGGCTTTGTTATAAGGTAATGACAAATATTTTTCTGTGTAATGGCAAAGAAATGTTGATCAGGATCTCTGTTGCAATTTCTATTGCTGTTAAGAAAGGATACATCTTTCTGCTGCACTGTATTACACTGCAATTAAAATATTCTTTTTAACTTTCAACTAATGACCAACAAGGAGCCAAATATTCAATGTTCATTTTCTGTCTATTGACTTCTCAATTTTTTTGTGTATATTGGGCACAGATAGCAAATGAAGATTAACTGTTTTTTTGTTCTTCTTTATATTATTTTATCGCATGCAAGAAGATGATGAAATCTAAAAGTTGTGAGTCTTCTGAAACTCTGCAACAGGTCACAAAATTATATTTTTTAAATTTCACTTTGTTGTTCTAATAAACATTACTTAATAATCATTGTTTCATGTAAACCGCAGGTATTTTCCTCACTATTACTTTGAAAACCTCCTTTCTGTGCACGTTGTATTCCAAGTTCCAGGAAAATTTATCTGGGTTTTCTCTATAAAATTTAATTCTTGAAAATTTCGCATAAGTTATTATCTTTCATTAACACACATTACTCTTAGTTCTTATTCTTTTTGCTATTTTCTAATTTTCAATAATTTAAACAAATAAAACATTTTTCGGGGCTAAGAAACCGCGGTCGATTTTTGATTTTTCTAAACATTTCGGTTGGTCTTTGCAGTAGAGAGGTTGACAAGAATACAATTCCAGTCGCTTCTACAAAGGTTTAGTTAAGCTTAGACAATCATTTTATGATTATTCGGTTGAGAAAGATTTCATTAATGTTTTTAACAACTTTATTAAACCATGAAGCTCTTCACTCATCAGTCATCAATTTGAAGTTAAAATATTTACTCAGTTCTAAAGAAAGATTTTCCTCCGATTCTGAGCTTATGAATATATACCAACGACAGAAAAGCCAAATATTACAAGTTTGCTGAAGGGCCGCCGTATATAGAACATTTCGATCGCAACAACAAAATGAATTAACAAAAAGTATAAATATTGAGACGAACTTGCTCAGTCACGTTGTTTTTATGCTTTGAATATGAACGTGTAACGATTAAAATATTGAATAGAATAAAATTACGAGAGCAATTACATAGGTGAGTTCAAACATGGGTAAATGTTTTGATACAAAAAATTATTTAATTATTTACGTGTTATTTGGAACCAAATTTGTTTCGTATATAAGTATAGACGAGAAAATAATTGGACCTGTGTATACCGTATTATAGATTCAAAAATATTACCCAGGAAATGAGACGATATTAAAAAGAAATAACAAACTAACATGCCAGAAAAAACATGAGAAGTGTGTGGGAGTGTTAAAAGCTTGGGGTAGCGTCTGCGATGCGATATGTGATACGCTTAATGGAACAAAGTTTATCAGATGTAACACGCTCGTCCAGCGTCCAGTCTCAGTCATTAGGAACTTCTTCGACAAAGAGAAAAGATCGAGGAAATAAAAGAATAGATCGTGGTATTTTTGCTGGACATCAATCACGAAGAATAGACGAGGCTTAGGAAATAAAAACTATCAGTTACAGAGATCAAAAATATATTTATATTTTCTAAATTACATTTATTAATGTTGCTGGTTGCCGACAGTAGACCCGTCTATTTTATCAGGTTCGTAAAGAGGAAAGTATCATCGCTACCTTGAAACAGAGAGACTGGAAACACTCTCCAACGAAACTATTCGAGCAAAACACTATAGCAAAATATGGGAAATAATGTTAATTCACATACCAAGTGTGAACATTTGACTTTCCAAAATATACGTGAATAAGGGTGGTACATAAAAAATTCCATAAGTTTTGCACATAGAAAAGTCTTTTTCATTTTTACAAATATTTTTCGAATTTTGAAAAATCGTTTTCAAATGTACTTTAGAGAGTGGAGTTATAATTTTATCTGATATTTTTCCCTTTAACTGTATTAATATTTTAGGTATTATGAGCATACCTTGCGTTAATCAAGCATATAAATCAGGTCTGCAAGAAAAATTTATTTTCCTGCTGCATGGGATATATTTGCTGAATTATGTGCTTTAAAGGTCGCAGATTCTAAAAATGACTTCCATAACATCCCTTCACGTATAGGTTTTTTGCAAAATAAAAACAATTTTTTGACAAAAACACTTATTTCAATGAACTAAAACTATTACATTTTCTTATATTATCAAAAACATTATACACAATTTTATAAACAATTTTAGGTCTACTCTTTTTTCTTCTAAAACTTTTTCTTCCTCTCTTTGATGCTTCTCCGAACTCGTTTCTGATTTCTTTCTCTAGAAGCTGTCGGAAGAAATTACACAACCTCTGTGAGCCATACTCCAGAAGAAGAAAAAACAAGCACAGTAGCGTTCGAATGCTGGATATAAGCTGAGTGTGGCATTGGTTGGTCAGCGAGAACTTATTTAGCTTGTTAAAAAATGATCTAATCCAACAGCAGGTTGTCAATATTTATTTCCAATACCCAAGATAACATGTCGAAACATGCTCTACTTTAGTTTTATGGACATGAAGCTTTAGTTTTAAGGCCATTATTAAAATATAAAATAGTACTAAATTTTAAGTTAATTATGAATTTACGCTAAATACAAACAAAAACTTGAGGGTAACAAAAACATTGACGTGATTGTATATATTTTGGTATTTTTTTCGTTTTACCGAGTTGAAATCTATTAGAAAATATATAAAATTCCTATGCAGTTTTTTACTTGCAGACCAGTGTTAATCAATTATATTTTTTTCAATAATGGAATATTTTCTGTTTACATTCAAAATACTCATTGTAACAATAACTCGTGAATTATTAACTGCTTATATTCATTATACCGCTTAAAATGAAACATTGTATTTGAAGAATGGTCACTAATTTTACTGGAGTTCTCTAAATTGAATAAATTGCTTAATTGCCGGGTGAGGGAAAACAAATTTCGTACAGTTCTTTTCTGTATTCGTCACACGTGTCACACAATGGATTTTTTTACACCGATTCCATTAAAAATTACTTTCTATGTATTTTAAAAATCGTCCCACCTGAGGCTTTATGCATAAGAGCTGGGACTTCAACATATTTTTTTCTTCAAATATTAGCCTCACAAAGTCCAAATTTCATCAGGAGTTGCTTTATTCTTTCATTTAAAAAAATGATCACTCTTTCATTAAACATACTTAATTCTTTCGTTAAAAATGAGGATATTCAATACCAATTGTTCAATATCATATTATTTTTGACATGGATCTTTTTTTAATGAGACTTAGGGCTCGTCAACGCCAAGGTCATTAGTGCCCTGAGTTGCATCCCGTTATTAATTTACCAATATATGATTTCTGATGAGATTCCAAAAGATTTGAAGCATTTACTTCTTCTCGTAATAGGAAAAAGATTCACTGTTATGGAACGTTTTTAGACAATAACAATGAAATTCTTGTTCATTTCACAATAAGAGAACAGAAAATTTAGAAATCATGACCTGACAATGTCATGCAATTTGCAATTTGATATGGGCTTTCTTTCCGTTCTTTGGCATGGCGTAAACAGAACAGTGCAGAAATACAACCAATATCTCTTTAGAATAACATAATATTCTACTGAAAGATATCATTTTAGCTTTTGAAAATAAGGCATCAGGGAAGTAACCATGAAACAATGTGCACTATGTGAACATGTACACCTCCACAGAAAATTTTATCCTCGTATTTCGGAATGAAACATCTCATTAGTAGTACATCACAGATACAAATAACGTATATACGATACTTTCAATTACGCGTACACTAATATTCATGCATTAACATAATATTTCCCGGCTTCGCGCAGGGTTCTCAAATGGTATCCGTAATGCGCTTCTTTTTCAGAAAACATTAATAAAGAATACATAAAGTTTACATAATTGTATTCGAATATATACTATACATACCGCTCATATACTATACTGTGTTCATACATTACGTGCAACTGTAAAATCCATCCGTATTTACTTCATACGGAACACGTCATAAGCAAAGCGCAAATAAGAGGCAATTGAATTTTTTGATCTCTATACATTTTAGGGTACAAGAACGTAAACCATCTCCATTGTTGTTCGTTTTTACTACCATAATTATGCTACGGTAGTTAAGCACTGAATTAGTTAAGGACAGTAATTTTATATTATATATATACACACATTATATATATTTGTGGGGCTTTAGGGCTCGTCAACATCGAGGTCATTAGAGCCCATGCAAGTGGGGAAAAATGCAGTTTTGCACCATAGAGAACAGCCGTAGTGACTCTTCCCCGTGTGTGGGACTCGCCGAATATCTCGACCATATCCACTAAAAAACCCTCCTGAATTCAACAAATATCTAAATACAAAGATGAAAGAAAAGAAAACAGAATACCAATACATCATATCACAAAAAGGAAAACGATTTCTAAATATTATATTTTCTAATTACAGAAACGAACGATGAAAAGAAAGAAGACAGGAAAGATGAAAAAGGAATGCAAATTATAAACCCTCCCGAGAACTTGTGGGAGGAGCCCCGGTCTACTCATAAAATTCAATAGTTTATTAACATTAACCGTTTCATTTCCGAGAATTGTTGGTAAATCAGCAGCCAGACAAATTTGTCTCCTTATTCTTGAGTATCTTCCGCAATCAGTTAGTAGGTGATGCACTGTCAGAGAACAGCTACACTCCTCACAAACGGGTTCATCATCAAGTAGTAAGAGATACCTATGAGTGAGAGGACAATGTCCTATGCGCAGGCGGGTCAGTAGGACCTCGTCACGCCGGGCTGGCCTACAGGAACTGCTCCATGACTTAACAGAAGATTTGATAAGTCGAAGCTTATTCCTTTCAACAGCTAACCACTCATTGTTCCATTCACTCAGAATCCTCAACTTGATGGAATATATGAGATCTCGGTTTGGAATCGTGAAGAAATCCACGCGAGTCTTAAGGCATGCCGCCTTTGCGGAAACGTCTGCTTCCTCATTTCCTCTAATTCCCACGTGTCCGGGAATCCAGCAAAACATCATGTTCTTTCCATCACTTTGCAGTGAGAAAAGTACATCCTGGATGTTCTGGATCAACTTATCAGCCGGATACATATTCTGGATTGCTTGAAGGGCACTTAGCGAAATAGGACAAATCAGGAAATGTGATCCGCGGGAGCACTTTGTCGATTGCAATGCTCTCAATATGGCGTAGCACTCAGCGGTGTAAACGCTGCATAGGTCACCTAGACGGTAGCCACATGTCTCATGGGGAAACACCACGGAGCAGCCGACATCAGCTTGCTTCGACCCGTCGGTAAACACAGGAAAATGGACGCGGTGTTTGTCGAGGAGTAGGTGAAAGTATACCCTCAACATCGAAGCTGGAATGTTCTTCTTGTCATGACGCAGAAGATCGAAAATAATCTTCGGCTTGTGCAAAGCTCAAGGAGGAGTCTTACTGAAACCTTGGTTTAAGACATTACGAGTGCGTATATTCAAGGTTTTCTTAATTTGTTTGCAGCGATATCCAAAACGTTTGGTTGCTCTCAGTCTGTTGTTGTAGAAATGGATGGAAGAAGAGGAAGGATGAAAAACCACGTTGTGCACCTGATTGTCGGGTAAACTTAGCACGTGGCAAAAGTGTCGTAGCATGAGGAGTTGCCGCCGGAGGTAAAGAGATGGTTCGCCACTCTCGACATACAAACTCGGAATGGGACTAGTGCGGTATGCTCCCGTAACTAGTCGAATTTCTGTATGGTGGACACTATCCAACGTCTTTAAATAGCTTGCACGAGCAGAGCTATATACAACGCAGCCATAATCGAGCCGAGATCTTATGAATGTTCGATAAAACTGGTGCAAGGAGGAGCGATCANTTAGGTCTGTTAGATGTTCAATCCAATTCAATCTCTGATCAAAGATTAGACCTAAGAATTTCACAAAAGGATAGAATTTGAGAACGTTGTTCCCCAGGGCGAGGTGAGGTTCTGCAAGATGGCTTGATTTCCTACTGAAAAGTACACAGTGTGTTTTCTCAGCAGAGAAACGAAAACCTGTCGTATTCGACCAGTGGTATAATCTATTAAGGATGAGTTGGATTTGTCGCTCCGCACCTGTGACACTCTGTGATGAACAAATGATAGCAAAGTTGTCTAGGAAAAGAGAGTATAAAACAGGATTCTTTACAGCAGACGTTATGCTGTNTGTCTAGGAAAAGAGAGTATAAAACAGGATTCTTTACAGCAGACGTTATGCTGTTTATAGCCACTGCAAATAAGGTCACACTCAGGACTGAGCCTTGAAGAACACCGTTCTCTTGAAGAAGGAGAACCGAGGTGTCTCTTCCAATTCTATAACGGAAGGAACGTTGATCCAAAATGGACATGAGCATCAGAGGAAGACGTCCTCTAAATCCTCTGGCATAGAGTTGTTGTAAAATGCCATGACGCCAAGTAGTATCGTAAGTCTTCTCGATGTCAAAGAATATTTCGATGAGATGTTGTCTAACGACAAAAGCATCTTGAATTGCTGATTCCAGGAGAAGTAAGTTGTCCAGGGTGGAATGGAACTTCCTGAAATCACACTGAGATCGACTCAGCAAGTCATGCCGTTCAAGATACCAGACGAGACGTCGGTTGATAATTCTCTCCAGAGTTTTACCAACGCAACTTGTCAAGGCAATGCTTCGATAACTACTGATTTTCGTTTTGTCCTTACCTGGTTTTTGTAAAGGGATAAGCGTTGTTTCCTTCCAGGAATTAGGGAGTACTCCCTCGGACCAAGAAAGATTAAAGATATCCAGAAGGTATTGTTTCGACTCGGGAGTGAGTTGTCTCAGCATTTCATAATGAATTGAATCAGGGCCAGGAGCAGTGTTGTGGGCTGTCGCTAGAGCTGACTCAAGTTCCCACATAGAGAAGAAAGAGTTGTAGGGTTCCCAGTTGGTGGAACGAAAGTCAAAAGAAGTGCTCTCTGCTGTTTCCCTTTTTCTCTCGAAATCACGATCGCATTTAGCTGTAGATGTTAGGTCAGCAAAGTATTCAGCCATCACTGTTGCCATATCTGTGTTGTTAGTGAGAACCCGACCCTAATAATTGAGTCCAGATATTGGGACTCGAGAATACCTTCCAGATATCTTTCGGATTGACTCCCATACATTAGTGGACGATGTTGTTCTCTTAATGGTGCTTAGAAACTCTTTCCAGGAGGTGGATCTGGATTCTTTGATAGTTCTGTGCGCTTTTGCTCTAGCAATCCGATATGTGGCGAGGTTTTTCAGAGATGGACTACCCTTAAATTTCCGCAATGCTGTCGCCTTGTCCGAATGGCGGAGCGACATGCGTCGTTCCACCAGGGGACATGAGGTCTTCGCGGAAAAATAGATGTTTTCGGAATGGATTCTTCAGCGGCGTGATGAATCACCTGGGTCAGATGGTCGACCCTCTCTTGGACACTACACGTGCCTCTGAAGACAGACAGAGAGCGGTACACTGTCCAATTAGTCTTTCTGAGAATCTATTTCTGTGGCTTGCATTCGGGAATATTCGCACGTTCCGGCATGGACAACCAGATAGGATGATGGTCGCTAGCATGCAGACCATCTTCTACCTTCCATTGAAAGAAATCAGCAACTTCAGGAGAGCAAATTGACACGTCTAAAGCAGTCCATGACCCCGTGGCAAACGCAAAGTGGGTCATCTCCCCGGTGTTCAGTAGACATAAATCTTCCCGCTCGAAGAGACAATTCAGCATTCGGCCCCTGGGACAATTTCTCGACGAAACTCACAGTACACTGTGGGCGTTGAAATCTCCGAGGAGGAGGAATGATCGATGGAGCTGGTGAATTAAATCCTTGAGGGACGTCTCCGGATAAATCTCGTGTCGGAGGAAAATAAATTGAACTTACGGTCATGGCTGGCACGCTTTGTATTTTGACTGCCATAGCCTGAATTTGAGTTTGTAGGAGAACAGGTGAGCAGAGGATTGTGTTTCTAACGAACACGGCAACTCCATCTCTGGCTCGATCTCCCGTTGTGTCGTCATATCTGAAGCTGCTGTATCCTCCCATAGGTGAGTGTTCTGGTGAAAAGTGTGTCTCTTGTAGGCAGATGCAGATCGAATTACGACGTGCTAAGAGTTGTAACTCTTCACGTTGAGTACTATAGCCATTAAGGTTCCACTGAAGTATGGAAGGCATTACTGTTTGGAACCTCCGAGGTCAGGTTCGTGAATGTGTATTTCCGCGTCACCGTCGGACATACACATTCTGACACGGAGGTAGAAAGTACAGATACGTTCTTTTTACGTTTGTGCGATTTTTTGCTGGGTGTTGTGCTTGTTTTCAAAAATTGAACAGGGTTCTGGGGTTTAGCCCTAGAACCCTACTTTGCCTTTGTCTCTGTTGTTGGTGCAGCAAGTTTACTACTGCTTGGTTTCTTTGTAGTAGATGGACTATTTGGTGATGTTTTAGGCTTGACAGGAACGACTGAAATATCTTTCATTCCGCATTTGCACTGACTTGTGCACGACGTTGTCGTAGACACGTCAGTGAAATCGGCTTGAACAGATACAATTTTCATCTGCTTTGGAGTCTTGGCTGCGGTGGAGTAACTAGTAAAAAATACAGGGTGTAAAGCCTTGTATTTCTTCCGCGCCTCACTGTTATGTATCTTCTCCATAGTTTTATTTTCTGCACTTTCTTTTCTTTGAGAAAAGCGACACACTCCCTGCTTCATACCGGTGGTTGCCTGTGCAATTAATGCACTTTGCTGGCTCTGGGCATGTGCCTCCTTTCCGCACTTTCCACAGGTATCACGTCCCTTACACCATGTTGTCGTGTGTCCAAACCTCTGACACTTATAACAGCGCAGAGGATTTGGTATAAAGGGACGGACCGGCAGGTTCAGCCAGCCTTCAGATCCTTTGGTAGTTTAGGACAGTCAAATGTCACGATGAAGGAACTGGTCTTCTCCAGAACACCATTTACCTTCCTCATGATTTGACTGACCTCAACTACGTGGTCAGTCTCCCATTCTACAACAAGTTCTTGTGTTGTCATATCCTTTATGTCCCTACAACTTACGACGTCCTTGCTGCGATTAAGCGCAGCATGGAGTTTGCACTTCACAGGGAACTCTCTCAACAAGGTACATTTTAATAGTGCCAACTCTTGCTTGTTGGTGTTGGTTTCCAACAGCATTGACCCATTACGCAACCTTTTAATGGATTTCAGCGTACTAACTAAACCCTGCAATCCTTTGTAAATATAGAACGAGGACATTTTTGCAAGTGTCCCGTCTATACGTGTCATAACAATAAAAACATTTTCATGTGAAATGTTCTGTTTCTTATTATCCTTTGTTCCTGAAGCACGAGGGCGGTCAACCCTCGGTCGCTTTCAAGATCCTGAGGCGTAGTACTTACCCTGCGGCTCGCCCACTCTGCAAGGCAGGGAAAAACAGGAATCTTTCATTTTGTCTCACGAGTTCCGAGGAAATAAATGTCCGGTGACGTGGAGCCCCCGCATCACGCCATTAAGCCTTGCTCAACTGAGGTTCGGCAGTTGCCCCAGAGGTTGTACACTAGCGAGTGTTTGTCCTCAACACCCATTCACCTCATCGGTGCGTAACACACCTTGAGGTTGAGGGTTTTTTTAAATAGAGGTTTAATCCTTCCTCGCGACCCGACCAATGAAGGCAATCTCCGTCCTTTGAAACATTCAACTTTCCACCATTGTGCCAATGGTGGTCGCTGAAGCATGTCCAAAGCTTACGTTGTCCGAGGACTGGTGGCGCAGTACCAGTCTCCTGCTCGGGGCCGTAGGTTCGCCAAACCCTTACTCAGTAGAAACTGAGCACCCTGCGGGGAAATAAAAAGAGTAGAAGAAGAAAAAGAAGAGGAAAATGAAACATACCTAGCTTTAATAGCGTTGGAATCGAAAAGAACAAGAGGTGACCAAGAGTGGTCAAAAGAAAGAAAAGAAGGAGCCCCGCACAAGTAAGTGGAAGTAACACCAGACTCAGCTCGGTGCCCCGTGTTCGCCAAACACATACTTACTAGATGTAATTATTATATGCACGCTGGGTTCAATATATGTACTAATGGATGAGTGAAGACTTAAAAGACCTTAACCCTTTTGGTAACGCAATGGCTATCATGCTTGCTTGCATGACTCACTCCGGGTGCAATTCCTGGCGGGGTCGGAAAAAAATTTGTAATTTTTCACTTCTATGTCTCATAGCTGTCACAATTGAAAAGCGAACCTCCTTCCTTTTATTCACCTCCTACTATTCCAAGTATCACTAAATCTTACTATTACCAACTACTCCTACTAATACTTCCACGTGGGTCAAGTTCTTCGTAAGTCAAGCTAACCGGCCCACCTACTTACTATAGCTCCTACCACGTCCTACCTCCCATCGCACCATTTAGAGCTTTAACTGCACGCTTCATTTCCCGTCTACAAATACTACAACAAAAGAGGATCATGTTGTCTCACGCATCACTTCTGATTTGTAGAGGATACATCACAAAGGTAATAGTTGGTGGTAGTGCGAGTGAAGTTCCATACTACTGGAAAAAGTCTTTCGATTTTGTATTTCATCAGAATTTACCCTTCTCCCCTCTGAAATTCGAACAATCTTTAGGAAGAATCTATCAAAAATGTAAATCAATTCATCTTTCTTTTTCTCGACTTTTAAATGCTACAGTCACTATTGTATTAGTATAGATTTCATGAACAAACAACTCTTCCCCTGAAATGAGTACTCCCTCACACTCATTTTCATTTCGAAATATATATGAATCCAACAACAATTTCTGAATACCGGAAAAAAATGTAGCGACATCGTGTGTTCCAGCACATTTTTAAACAAAGCGTACAACCAATACAGCACACACAGTACATAGAAGAACTGTATCGTTCGTACCGTATTAAAATTCAAAATATCCACTCTGAATAATCTAGCGTTTTCATCCTGCTCGTACGTAATTGAGTTTGTCGGAGAAGAGTTATTCAATTAGTGGATCGGATCACGTGAAAGTTTACGTTCCCTTGCGTCAGGCCTCTGCATAGGAGATGGGTTGTGCCTCTCATCCGCAATGAGACGCAATCAGCGAAGGGACCAGATATGTGTGTGTGTGTACGTGACAGTGTGTGCGACAGGGGATGAGGGAGGAAGAGAAGTTGAAAGAGCACTTCTGAGGGTTGATCGAGGTGAAGGTTTCGCACATGAGCAATGGACACTCCGCACTGATGAGGAGATTGTTGCTGGCGTTTCCGCTTCTGCGGAAACTTATTCATGAGGACATTCACTATCGCTCTTCCCACAAGATTATCAAATGTTATTACTCGCATTAAAGATGTTTGGAAAATTAAGAATACGAACACGAAGAATACATCGAGAGAAATGAATGAGTAAATCTGTTCTACGCATTTTTCTACCCTTGTGACCGCTGACGAATAAGCGAACCCCAGTAATTACACACACACAAATTCACTATCCTCCTTCCCGACGTAGCTTGAATGATTTATTTTTTTAAATGTATAAGTTAAAAGTATTTATTTATTATAGTCCAAATTTAAAAAATTTGAAACTGAGTCCAGACTACAATTTTATTAATTCAACTACTCCCTTTACAAAATCAATTTCCTTCCATTATTCCTTCAATTTCATTTGCTGTCGTGTACTTTCGAGTTCGGTGTCAATGCTATCTTGGTTTCCGGGCTGTTGTTGCGTCATCTGTCGAGGTGCCGACTTTTCCATGCTTCAATTTAATTTGTAGAAGGAAATAAAATAATCGATAATAGTTCGAACAATTATATATTTTCTTTATAAAATATGAATGAAAACAATTCATGATTCCTCTCTAAGACATTTGATGCGTATTGCACATATATTTTATCGTAAATTAATTTTGTCCATTCCATTCATTTGCAATTGACATGCACAACATTAACGTAAATACGGATTTCCTTATCTTCCCAAGAATTTCTCCTTGGGTCATTTCAACCATAATCGGCCTAAATTTTCCTTTCACCTATTTAGATTTTGATAGTAAGGGCTCTAATAACCTTGCCGTTGACGAGCCCTAAAACCCCACAAAAAAAGATAGTAATTTTTCTGGGGGTTTAGAACAATGTATACGTAAGGGGAAAATTTTTGTTTTTATAGAGTTGCTTTTGTTTAAATTACTATTAAGTCGATTTTCCCTCAGCGCACAGAGCACGAGCGTCGCAAATAAAAAATCGTTAAAATTTATATGAAACCCCCTTGGAAATTGAAACCAATTAAATCAACCTATAGTAGACATTTTATTTTATTGAAAAAGTAACTTACAGATACTTAAAATATCACATACGTCTAAAATTTTAACGAAAACGTCAAATTTTCATTTTTTTCTTCAAAAAATAATTTCTCAAATACTCCGTCTCAAAATTTATCGAAATTTTGGTGGCTTAAAGTAGGACTAATGAACTCTAATTCAAAAAATTGAAGTATTGACACTGGACTCACTTTTCATTAATGAAGTTTTAAAAATCAAAGTGTTTCTTTCATTCATATGTCGGTTTCCAAGTCGTCTTGAGTTAACAAGGAAGTCACATACGCAAAATCCAGATTTTAATTTTAATTACTATAACATAGCAAGTTGTAAATTTCCCACGCCAAAAAATTGTGGAATTAGAGTTCATTAGTCCAACTTTAAGCCACCACACGTTCGTTAAATTCTGAGATGGTGTATGTGAGAAATCATTTTTTGAAGAAAAAAATAAATTTGACGTTTTCGTTGAAATTTTAGACGCATGTTGCCATTTTAAATATCCGTAGGTTACTTTTTCAATAAAATAAAATGTTTACTATGGGTAGATTAAATTGGTTGCAATTTCCAAGGAGGTTTCATAGAAATTTTCACAATTGTTTACCTCGCGGCGCTCGTGCTCTGTGCGCTAAAGGGAAAATCGACTTAATAGTAATTTAAACAAAAGCAACTCTATAAAAACTCAATAAACATTTTCCCGTTACGTATACATTATTCTAAACCCCTAGAAACATAATTACCAAAATCTGAAAGGATCGGGGTAATTTTGGGCCGATTATGACTGGAATGACCACTTTGGAAGTAACATTGATGCATTTGATAATTTTTGAATTAAATGTCCGTATTTATTTATTTTTAAATCGGTTTCATTACAGTCAATTTATTGACGTAATCAAAAACTATCGGGACAATAGAAAGTAGATGGATTCAGAAAACGAATAAGATTATAAAAAATAATAAATGTAGTAAATTGAAAATGCGACTTTGAGTCTTTTCAGTAGTACAAAATATTAGATAGGGACATTTCAGTGAATTACCCACACTCTTGCATCAAAAAGAATCTCTTTTAATTAAATATTTTCTCAGAAATGAGACCTAGCAAATTCACATTTTCAAAATCTCTCAATCATATGAATATACATAGAACCTCTTTCTAAAAAACCAGCAGTCATATATCCGACTTCTCATTGTATTTCGTGACGAGTCGAAACAAAATGGTGCGTCAATGAAGTCTTTTATAAATCAAAACCTTTGAATTAGAAAACATACAGCATATATTTATATTTGTTTACAACAAGATGCACGAGTTGGACAAATGGAAATGAAGGAATATAATAAACTACAGTTTTATGATATTCGATGTGAAACGATGTCAATACACTATATTCTATGTCTAATAAATATAAAATGTTGTGGGTATTCCCTACGATATTACTGATTAAAATATAGATGTCGTAATTCAGATTAATATATGGGTAAAAGTTCGGTAAACGTTTTCCACGTTACGGTTTAAATGCACTAAACGGTGTTTTAATCTAGTTGATGTTACCGTCAAATATATATCACCAATGGTGATTGTGAACTATAGTTTGGTTGATCAGAAACCGGCTAGCCCCATTTCAGAAAGAAACGTGAAGTAATACAAGTAAAGGTCATTATAATACTAAAGCAAATAAATTAAATACATATAAATGAAATAAATAGGACTCAAAATTTTCAATCAAAAGGGGCAGTGCCATTAAGTTGACTGAATACAATGATATGTCGTCGAGGAAATAATACCTGTGTTGAAAGAAATAGAAAATAAGTCAAGATGACCGGAACCTAAAAATGAAGAAGTAATAAATCGTACCTAATCATTTATAGTATGTTCAACTGAAGTTTATTTTTCTTTTGTGACTTTCTTTTGTGTTTAATAAGTTTTTTGTAAAGACTCAGAGGAGCGTGTTCACAAAAACTGAACATGTTCAATGAGTATTTGATACAAACACTTAGCCAAATGAGGTAAAGTGAAGAAGACTTCTGCACGTTCAATATTTTGCAAAGATTGTCAATATTTTAATAGTGGCCATTTACGTTGTCAAGATCGTCTTATAAAAATCGCCCAAAGTGGCCAACTTTGGGGCGATTTTTAAAAGGCGATCTTGAGAATTTATTACAATACATAATTAGCATATATCTTAACGATGGCAGGTGGGGTTTCTAATAAGAGCACGAGAAATAAACTTCAGACCATGTACTTTATACGCATTTCCTCGATAAAGTCTATATTTAGAGGTATGCGTTCAAATTATCAGCAAATATACAATATCCCCAAGGCTCTCAGAGGATCGATTTATAAGATTTTCTTAATGAGTGAAATGATTGATAATTTATAAAACAAGGGTGTATCAATAAATGGATGTACTGATGTTTTCGTCTTAAATGCGAAACATCCGTCAGGAACTCGAGAACAAAAGCTGTGATTACTTCTTTGAAGAAGATCTTGGAATGATGAATTTAAAATAGCAGGAAGCCAAGGAGTATGATCTTTGATATGAGGAATATAAAAAAAGAGATACATCATAAACACGTCTTCCTTATTACAGATTAATGTTATTGTTTATGATTAGTGTTTCATTATTGTAAATTAACTAAACATGTAATACGATTTCTTGTAGATAGCAGGATTGGCTTGCAGGATGTACCATTGGGAGGGTTTGTAACTTGATTAAAGTCTTATGGGGTGTTAGTGGCGGGAAGTTATGGGGATTAGATCTCCCTCCTCACTTAAGATCAATCTAGTCATCGCATTGCTCCGAACTCCCTTGGTGATCGATCTATCTCTATCGAGGTATCTGTCCTTACACAAACACAACTACATGATAAATTAACATCATATATTAATACGGTAATGTCCCAGAAAATTTTAGTTTCTTTTTCTGTGTAAATATCACGAATGAGGTATTTGAACTTTAGATTAAGAGATGTGTTGACGGTTTCCTTTTATTTCATGTTTCCCATTTTCCTTTTGGAGATAACAGCACTTAAAAATGACATCAAGAAAAGAAGTTACTTGACTCATCTGCTTGAAAAGGATGTTACTTGACGACTTGGGTCCTAACAAATGAAAGCTCTGACGCTTTTGGTAAATTATAAACAATATTCGTTGGGAATTGTGAGTTACGTGATGTGCATTATCATATTCTTTTCATAACTGTTATTATGTTCTGTTTACATTGTCAATGCTAATTATGAAACTGAGTGAAACTTGCCTTCAACTACCAGATGAGAGAAAGTAATATCTTCCATATTATTCAAATACATACAATAGACGCTAAATAAAAATAATCGTTCCTCTTTCCACTACGTAAGTTAGTTGCGTTCAACTTTCCATGTGTTTTAAATGCACGTGTTATCCTAGTAAATAATAAATTAACATACAAAAATAGAGTACAATCAATTTTTTATTATATCAAAAACAATTAAATCAAAGGAAGCCTTTTCTGTGACATCAACGGCATCCGTCAGGTAACTGTCCTGACGATGCTGACTACTTCGTCGGAAAAACTATCGCTTAAATAATTACAAAACAACTTGATTGTTCACTATACTTGAGTGTATATTTATAAATACATCAACATGCTGCCAACAATGTAATAAAAATACTTAAGTTCACAAGCAATGAAACATACTGAAGACATCAATTAGTAGACTGATGTCAAAAGTTGACCTACATTGTCCAAGTTTATATTCGATTTAAGACGTCGAGTGTGTATATTGATCCACAGATTCTTACATTATATTATTCGCAATCATATTTTTTAATAATAAAAGTGAATCATCTGCTGCTCTGCTCCCAGAAAAAAACTGAACCTGCTTTGAAATGGGACCATCGATGGTGAAAATAAATAATGCTCGCAAATAGGCACTGCAGAGGTGTTGAAGTCGTACATGCTCTCTTAGGGTAACATCAAATTATTAGGATTCTCGGGAACGTGTCGGCTTAAATAAGATGTCGGTCAGAAATGTGAGCCAAGTGTTACATCTGATATTTGAAGCGAAGAGAATTCTTTTGTTGCAGCAATCGACACATTTACGCTCTCATAAAACCAATATAAATTTTTAAAATTCTTCGATTTTTGGGTGTTGTGAAAGCATGTACTCTTAACACTAAGTGCCAATAACCGATTGAATTAAGTGATATAATTTATTTTTAAGATAACGGAGATGCTAAATGAATATATAAGTCTAGTTGAAAAGAGTAGAAAATATTATGCTCGGGAATTTATTCGATCTAAGCGTTATTTAAAGATGCAAAACGTTTTGCCTTGCTTCTTGGTGACTGGTTCAAGGGAGAAATGTAACTTACATGGTACATGCTTACCAATTACGCTGATTTGATCAAATTGTAATCTAATTATAAAAATAGTACAGAAAACATTCCACCAATATTTCAGCACATGGATCCTTCAAAATGTAGAGAATACTCAATTTTAGACTTCTTTTTCTTATATAGTGATCATTAAAAAAACTAGGTTATTCACATGCGAAATTCACTCTAAATGAAATATTTTTGTTATAATAAACAAGGTGACACGAACATTAACGTTGTGGCTGGTGTTCTTTAATGGCTTTCCATTTAACGTAACGATGTTTTTAAATTTTCCAAAAACAAACAATAAATTTTCCCTACGCCTAAATATACCACAAGGGAATTATTTATAATTGATTCGTCCAATGTTTTTTTTTCTGGAAAAGTTTATTTCCTAATGCTTCAAGTGATATTCTGGTGTTTAATTTGGAAGATCATGTTATATGATAATAGAGGTACCTTCTGATATATTTTTATGGCGTTCTTATTTATTTTTATTAGTTCAGTCACCACAGTTCAAATGTCTATCCATTCATTCGAATGAACATGATCTTACGATGTGTGAGGTGATGACAGGTTGCTCCCTTCATCTAATCGCTAGAGACGAAGTGAATCTGACCTCTCAAGTGTTGGAGGAGGGCATTGAGCAATAAGCGAATTATCTTTAATCCTGGCGACCGCCAATCGCCTTAAGCCGTCGCATATTGATTGGCTGTGGAGACATCAAGAACCTTGCCACCCGAATTGCTTCTTCCACTACCGCAAAGCGATGAGAGACAATTCCTTCGATTGGCCACGACCAAGGGACTGTCCTTGACCCTTCCTTAGGGAGGATAGGTCATTAGCACGCCTCAACAGCTAAAGACAGAATTTTCTTCTCATGATTCGCATGTAAGAATAGTGATTACGTAAAGGCTTCCATGTGCTTAACACAAATAATAAAGAGTTCAAGTATTTCTCATATGATATTTTATTCGTTTTTAAAATTACAAGTCCTTGAAGGAGTGGGATTTTTGTTCCATTAAATTTTTACTTTTTTTTCTCTTTGAATTTTGCAGGGAATCTCTTTTATTTCATTATGATACTATAGGGATGTTGGGTCGCCGGGGAGTGTAATGTACGGAACCGAGTGTCCAGGATTAAATCATGAATTTGTCCATGGGTGACTGAGGGTGTGACCCCCACTCATTTCAGCCGAGCTAGGAATCGAACCCGCACAAATCGGTTCCGCTTCAGTTGTGCAGGAAATGACGCTACTACGGCTCTCGGCTTCTTATGGTCAAGTCTTGACAAATCGTTTTATGAAACCTTAAATTTTATCTTTGTAAATACTCCAGTTTCGAAGTCAACTAGACTTCTTCTTTGAACATTTCTAATTCAAGGTCTAACTTTCTCATGCTTGAATATCCTTTCATTACGCATTAGTTGGAATCTGTCTCAGTTAAACTATTGGCTAAGATAACACGAGCACTTTGTGTGATCGCAATAAACGTTTGGGTAATGGGTCAGTTGACAAGCAAAAATAAAACATCTTTAAATTACAGAAAGCCGTCCATCTGTGTTCTGAACACGATAATTTATTGAATGCCAAATCATATATATCTACCAACTTTCGAATAACAGATTATCCAACGCGTGAAGAAAAATACTCTTGTGTAGTGCCACCGTACGGCCGTCCGACTTGATAAACAAATTCAAACTTCCGGTATGCAGATTTTTACTCGATTTTGAAACCTGTCAGGAGCATCACTTCTTGAGAATATAATTTTTCACGGCTAAGATCTAAGGTACTATTTAAATAATTTCTCTTGGACTGCGTCAAATATTTAGGTTCATCGCTACAGAGATCACACAAATCATCATCAGCTCCACAATGAAGTACTGTTTCTAAATCGTTAAAAATATTTTCCTGTATATTTCAGTAGAAATACGCTACAACAAGAGATTTTTAACTGGTTTCTCTGGTTAGATTGGTACTTTTCATGCCAAAATACGTATTGACAAAAGTATTTAAAATAAGTAATACGCCCTTTTCGGTTTTTATTATAAAAGACCCATCGACTAAATGAAATCTATAGATATATTTGGAAACTCACACAAAATAGCTCAATCTTTCTCTTAAATATAATAAATTTTCAAGAGCAAGAACAATGATGTATAGTTTACCAGATAAATCAAAACTACTTTTGGTTGAATAATTAAGAAAAATTTACGAACTTTGCGTAACATATTTTTAACAAATTACTACCCCGTAGAATTCGTAAATTTCAAGTCAAACTGTCCCACAACAGATCCCGAATGTTTATGAGGGGTAGATATCCGCAATTGCTAGGGTTCGGTACTAGACGGAGGAGATGTGACAAGCTTTGATCCCAGGATAGACCCAGTACTCATTTCACAGCAGATTCAGTTGACCTAGGATTATTGGTGTTGATCTAGAAGTTGAGGTGTGGTGAAAATCCTCACCCCAACAGGGATCATCGATCTAGTCAGCAACAGCGCTCTACCCACTGAACCACACTGACTCCAGAAATTGTGAATAAAAGTCTTAAAAGTACACCATTTCTTTCAAACAGACAACAGCCACCTCAAAGAGATACATTAATATGCGGCATTTCCACATAACAAGTTTATGATACAGTTAATAAACTAAATTCTGAAAATATGAAAAACATATCTACATTGAAAAATGGAAGGGATAATTTTATGACCAAATGAAAAGAACAGAAAGATCCTATGGATGAGGATAATACAGTTTACCAAATAAAGTGCAAAGATTTGATTGCTAGTTATGTAGATCAAACAGAGAGATTTGAGAACTAGAAAAAACATGAACGAAATTTAAATGTTATGGAATACAGCGTAGTAACAACTAATTAAATAAAAAATGATAACTTAAACTTGTTTGATAAGGGTAACATTCGGCAAAAGAACATTCACAAAGAAACAAATAATAACAAATGTTGAATATCGAAGATGATATGTATAAAAAAGTTTTGCTGTAACTTGAAAATCACGGAAAAATATCGATTATTTAAAATTCTTTTTGATAAACTAAGTGTATGTTTTCTGCATTTTGTGAACATATTTTGTGTAAATATTTACCGTCATATATGTTCAGTTGGTACATTGCTATGTTGCAAATTGCCATTACTGCTACACCTGATTCCAAAACCAAGGATTGGAACGCTGTGAGCTAATGGAACTATCAGAATAAATATTGTTCACAGTCCATAATTAAGTAAATATATTTTATTATTCTGAAACGGTAAAAGTTAGATAAGGATCATCAAGTATTACGTTAGTATTATAGAGGATTGTGGCTGAGGACAAATACTAAAGAACGAACTGCAATGTCAACAGCCAGGTGAAAATTGCGAGGGACCGGGACTCGAACCCTGGATTCCTGCACAACCCGCCTTGAGTCCCAAGACCGTACGCAACTTCCACCTGACCTGATCCAGTGAACCTGGGTCCGACGCGTAGGTATTGGAGCTGCCTGTGGTCACTTATCCCGTGAAGTTGGATGTGACCCAGGTTCACCGGATCAGGCAAATGGAAGTTGCGTACGGACTTGGGAGTCGAGGCAGGTGGTGCAGTGGATGGCACACCTGCGGCCAGAGCAAGATGTACCGGGTTCGTGTCCCGGTCCGTTGCAATTTTCACCTGGCTGTTGACGTTGCAAACACCCCACACACGAGTAGGTACTCGGAAGTTGTGACTTCATATAACGAAGGAAATGTTGCCACAAAATTGTTAGTAATACTTTAAGAATTATGATGGGGTATGTAAGATAATAATATATTAATTAATTAGAATAATTTCTCAGCAGGCAAGGACTAAGAGAGAATAATTTATATTCAAGCAGAACATACATTTGTGGAATATCATAGTCCAAAATTTTCGTTGATACAAATTGTGCTGTTATTATAATTATTAATTTTCCATAAATTATTTTCCTGACCAAATGGCAATTATAACAATATAATGAACTTATTATGAAGTAATTTCATTTAATTAATTTTGTAGAAATATTGTTTCTATGATTAAACAAAAGTAAGCTTTATTAAATAATTTTAGTACTATGAAACGCTTTACAACTTTAGTACTGTATAACCTTTGTTGAACTAAAACCAACTTTATACAAATTATCATGATCTTCTTTTATATTATTGGGAGAGTGAAGAAGGGATAGAGATAAAATAATCTTAAAAGGGATTGAGACAGGAATGCTCAAATTCTTACATTTTCTTACATGGAGGTAGAGGGTATATCTAATTGAATGTTAATTAAAATGGGAGACGGGACTGAGATTAGGTCTCTCGGTTCTATCTTCCATTTTCATTCAACATAACATAATTAATCTGCTACCTGGCGTAGTGGTTTACCGCAATTTAAGAGATTTCTGTATGTTTCTGAACTCCAAAATTGGAAAATATTGACCCATAATAGAGTGCTTTCTACGGAAGTCACCTCATATCAGGATAATAATCTCTATGAGATCACCTCAGTGGTCTGTTGGTATCACGCAAATTGAATGTTAATAATAAACTAAACCCAGGGTGGCGCAGTTGGTAGTGTCTCAGCGCGCTAAGTTGAAAGCACGAGTGCGCCTCCCATTTTCATTCAACATAACATAATTAACAAATATTCATAAAACAAAGTTTAAAGTAATTGGCAAATTTTTGTTTGACATTTAATATTTTATTGATATCTTGAACTGCAGCCTGAGCTTCTCTAACGTTCTCAAGAAGGTGGTACTTAATTGGAAATTTACTTAATTTAAGAGAAAATACAAAGTTCACTAACCAACGAAGAATAACAACCGCTCTTTATTAGCCAGAGTTTGTCTATCAGGAATACATTTTTCAAATATCATCCTGATTTTAAAATCTGGAAAACGTTTTAGTGAACCACGTTTGAATATTCTCTTTGTTTATAAAGTTTTATTAGCGAGCTCGTTATATTTAGTACTTCAACGATTTTTTCAGACATTGTTCTACTTCTCATTTAATTGTAATTCCCATAGCGCTAGTTAGTTCCCATTGCTAGGTTACGTATTGCTCACGTCCTTTTAAAGTTGATCATGTTACTTAAGAAGTGACTTTGTGTACATCACCACTAACGCAATCGGACACTGATTTACTCCACTTTTATTTTATTTCTTTTTGTGACTATGATCATGTCCTACAATGATCTATTCCTTCTATCCCAAGCAAAGTATTATTATTAAATATCGAGGCCACGGGAAAATTTGATTGGTTTTACATAATTGGTTCCCTAAATAAATATTTAATGAATAATCGTACATCTTTTCGATTACGTTAAGGAACGTCATAAAGTGAAAAGTCAAGGTGGATAGACATTATGATCTGGAATTATGTATCAATAAGGAGATAACTAGACTTAAGTTTCTCATTTGAAAATTCTTATATGTAGTCTTACATCCCTATGACCCACCCCTGAGTAACGAATAGTAGATGTGCAAAACCATTACACCGTCAATACCTGAACTTCTTCGCTATGAAATCACGCAGGAAAAAACTTATGTGTGTTTAGTACTTAAAAAACTGATTTTCGAAAGTTTTCAATGCCAACAATCTCTAATAGGTTGGTGATGCGGGATACGTTGCATAATGTCAGAGGAAGTTGATCGAACACAATAAGTTTAAAGATAATCGTGCTTTATTATGACAAAAGATTGGAAAATGGATCACTTCAATGAATATATAATAAAATAAATATTTGCGCAGTAATTAAATAATACTTAATTAGTGGGGAAAGAGACTGTTTCAAGAAAACAATTCATTATTCGTAGCCTATAATATAAAATTTTCACGGTAAGCCTTGTCTACCAAAATGTATAACTTTGTAATATTCAGAAGTGTGGTGAAGTAGAACAATCATATTGTTCTTTCCAAACGGGACCATTCGTTATGTAAATATACAGTGAGCGAATAATACAGAAAGGGTAGTGACCAATTACAACTACATCTCAAGTCAGCTCCCGAGGTCCTCTCCCTCAAAATCCCTTCATCCAATACCCATTCACTTCTCCTCTCTCTCAATCTCACTCTCCCCTCCGTTCGTTGTTCAGTTTGTTCACTCTCTTCACTGCGTTCCTCTCGATGCCAAACCCTTACTTGCGGTCAGAGTCCTTCGTGTTGGATTGGGCTCTCCCGTATGCACAACGGGTCAACATTGCGCTTCCATTCGAAAGCTGCCGGCAAGCCACATAAAAGCGAAACGCCGTCACTGCGTGCAGCCTCTTCGCTTCCCATCGCTTTGCCATTCCTTCTACCCGCGTTTCTCCGCGCTGCCACCCCGTGCGCTGACCTCAGTCCTTCTGTGGCTGCCCCACTTAATTCGCGAACAAAGCGCTTTTGCGCAAAGTGTTTGGGATTCTGCGGGCGCCCTCGCGCCAAGGATTAATGTCTGACTGACGTTCTTTTACGAACGCGTGTACTTTACGACTAGTTATTGGTCGTTCGTCACGAATGTTGGGGTCCAGTGAATAAATCGAATTGTACAGGCGGTACGTGATCGGAGTTTCATATGACATTTCGTTATTTATTATACGCTGAGGTAAATCGACAGACCTCGGAGAAATTTGCATTCCTAAAATCAAGATATGATATGTGTCTTTGACGAAACAATTTGTATTTATCTTGTTTGTCATCTGTACCAAGCTTCATATCTCGTATGAGCAGCAAAAATGGTATATACTATTATTCATAATACTTAGTGAGAATCAATATTTTCAAAATTTTATTCATAAAAAACCTGGATAAATTTTAAAATATGAATTTTTTTTGGACGATTCGATAGAAACAACTAATCTCATCACGAGAAAGGTACCAGTATCAGAAGCGTTAGCTACACTATATCTCGAAGAATTAACCACGTACTTAATAAATAAATGAATTAATAAATTTATTGTCGAAAAAGCATTTCCAAACTGCGTAAGACCACGTGGAATAAACTAATTTACGGAAGCAAGCAAGGGATCATCCCATAAATTCCTATCAAGGGCCCTGAGGCGGAGGCAATAGAACGCTGTCTTAGTTTACTAAAAACAATTGGCTAAATAGTACCCATTCTAAAATGTATATTTACCATGTAATTACTACACAACTCGGATAAAAGGAATGAAAATTTCGCCTTAAATATAAAAGACTCAAATTATAAAAAGCAATTTTAGTCTTTTATATTATTTTTGTTCACCTGTTTTTATTAGAGTGGTTTCATGTGATGAAACCAAAAAATCATAAATGTAGGTCAAGTGTTTGTAAGCTGCCCATTCAACACGATTCTCAGAGGAAAATGAATTATTTGCCACTGACTCTGTTTACTTCCCATCGTCATTCCTTTGTTAATAAAATAAAAATTTGTCGGATTCAAAACTTAATATTAAATGATCAATAAAACTATATTATTGTCTCTCTTACACCAATTATACGAAAAGTACTTTTCCAATGTCACTACTCGTAGTTTTGAATAAACCTTAACAAAAGTCTTTTGAAACGAAGGGAAAACCCTCCACTCGAATATATTTTTCATGCAATAAATAATTGATATAAACATGAATTTATATAATGAGTTATATTATCAGAAAATCTCAATAAAGAATTATGCTTTAACAGCTAAAGAATTGTCGGAAAATTTAAATTTGAAGAATGCTCTTTTATTTCAAACAAGAAAGGTAACAGTATATATAATATATCCATGATTTCTGATGGTGATCTGAAAGAGAGAGTAAATTATATTGATTTAATGAACTCTTGTGATTCTGTGTAAAAGAAAGCTTAAAAATGAATTTGGAATTACGTATACGCCAGTAAAATTAACACATATTACTCTTAAAGAAACCGTATATATTACAAAAGAAAATGACTTGAATTCATTGTTCACAAACAGATTTGCGACAACTTGAAAGAGCACAAACTTCTTGACAGACATAAGTCAGGTTTTCGAAGAGGATACAGTACAACAACTGCCTTGCTGACACTAGCAGACGATATGTACAGGAAACAAGTATTGGCAGGAAACAACTAACAATTTTAGTTTTACTAGACTTCAGTCAGGTCTTCGACACCGTTGACACAGACTTACTTCTTTGCAAGCTACTCACCTTTCCTTTATCTGTGTTTTAAGACGATTTCTTCGTACTTTATTAATCGTGAATCTTGTGTTTAGCAAGGGAAAAATCGATCCTCGTGGAGACCGCTTGTAGTAGGTGTGCCGCAAGGCTCTATTTTGGGACCATTACTATTTTTTATGTATACCAACGCCGTTGCGACAAGCCATTACTACTCATTACTTGTATGAAGCTGACCTACAACTATATTCCAAACGAAGCAAACAAAGCAATAGTTAATGTTAATAATGAATTGAAATCAGTATCTGAATGGCCAGAAAATTGTGGACTGGAAATAAATTTTAGGTAATACTAATAAGATACCCAAAACTTTTAGAAAAAATAAGGATTAAGTACCACCAGTAGAATTATATAAATCAATCATTCCGTACTCATCAACAGTACGAAATCTTGGGATAGTTATGGACGAAACATAGTCATGGTCAGAACAAACAATATCTTCTAAAACAATAAGTTCCTTGGGCGATACACGCTTCTTTAAATTTAAATCCTTTCTCCTCCAACAAATAGAAATTAACTTAATAGTGTCGTTGTGTCCCATGTACTTTACTGTGATGTAGTTTACTGCGATCAAGGTTCAGGCTTAGCAAACCAACTTTAGGTCGCCTAAAATGCCTCCATGAGATTCGTGTGCAATCTGCAGTACTTTGTACCATATGTCTGCCTACTATGACCAACTAACCTGGCATCGGCTTCATGAAAGACGAAACTTGCAATATGATCTGTCTTCTTTACTGTACTCTGTCAATGGCTGATCACTCGTATCTCTTCTCTTTCTTCACTAATATCTCATCTCATCATTGCAGAAATACTCGTGCACAAGGTGATACCTCACTTGTCCTTCCTCTACACAGAACTTCGATCTTTGCGCTCTTTCTTTCCGTTTCAACAGCCCCCGAGAGTAGAATGTGGCCTGAGAGAGTCTGATCCTTCTCCAGATCAAGGCAGTTCAGAGAGTCACGTACCAAAATTGTACTTCTTTCATAAATAGCAATTTAAGTATCAATTGCAGCTTGATATACGTTTTTCCTTTTCATTTGTTTGGTTATTTTGTATTTTATGAATGTATAAATAAATGTCTTTTTTATTTTATAAATGCGTTTATACATTTGAACTATAAACACAATGTAATAAAACATTTAAGCGAAATGTGGTGGTAATTCAATACAGTGTACAAAGTTCATTCAAATGCCCCTCAAAAGATTATTACAGGATATTATGAATCAATATGCGACAACCTATTCTCCAATATCATCGCAATATTCCAACGCAAACTCCTTGCTTTTTAAAACGCTCGACACGTAAATTAACATACGATGTCTAGAGCAGCACATTTCACATTTTCTGTTTCGTCCGTATCTCGTAGATATTGACCAAAAATATGACGTCTCAAGAGAACGAAGTCGTCGCTCCCAGAAGAAAACGTCATAAAACAGAGCCACGAGTTTTCGTTCTGCTCTCATCGTAAGAGCATTTAATTTTTATCTTCGCTGTCGTATTTTCCTGCAGCGAGGGGACTTTTTCAGGGGTCTTCGGGGAATGAGATGTGGCGGCAGGGAAGTGACACAAAGGCAGTAGGGGGATAGAAAGAAAACTAGGTCTCTCGCATATTAGTATTTTTTGTAGAGATACTGTTAAGGTACGAAAATTAAACACATTGTTTTCTATTTAGATGCACATATTCGTAACTTTAAGTTGAGGTAACTATAGGATATGAATCATTCATTATAAGGCGAGGTTTTTAATTTAAACAACCATTTCTTAGATAACTTATTGCTATATTCTGTATTGTGTTACTGGGATACTACCATATCTCTGCCAACATCTGATGAAGACCAAAATTCTCACTAAAACTTTGTGCTATTAAATATATTAATAAGTGGTCTAAGAGGAGAAAATGTAAAAATATCGTTATACAAATAGACGTGAATAATTCAAGTATATTGCGAGAATGACGAATTTTTTTATTATCGCAACTGTATGATGTAACAACTCCGTCAGCAGTGCATCGAGTAGACTCCCAGTGCTGTTACTGGTCCCTAACCCGGATAAAGGAGAAGGGTTAAAGCGCCAGGCCAGCAAATTGTCTCCTGTAAAAAGAGCTCACAGCTAAAAGTCCCAACAATATTCATCGGAAAAATGGAAAGAATAGATGACAAAAGGTTATGAATATTGGCACTAGGAATGTTCTCAAACTAAAGCAAACAGGAAAAATTAATGAACTATCTAAACAGGTCGACAATCTTAAACTAGATATCGTTGCCTTGCAGCAAAAAAAATGCAAAGAATTAAATTATTAATTGATGAAGATGGAATTGAAAATGGAAGAATTTACACGGTTTACACAATAACTTACAGTGGTGAAAAAACATCTCAGGTTAAGCAGATAGAGGTTTCTTTTTGGAAAAAACTTCAAAAGTATATTAATTTCGTACAACATAATGAAAGAGTATGTAAGTGATCAAAGAAAAATTGGATATTGTGTCCGACACGTAGTTTCATTGAAACCGGATACTATTCTCCCAGTATACGAAGCTGCCTGTGGTCACATCCCCTGTATAGGGTTGACACAAGTTCGCCGGAAAAGGCCAGGTGGATGTTGGGGAGTCGAAGCAATGGTAGCCCGCCTGCGGTTAAAGCTGCAAGTCCCGGGTTCGAGTCCCGGTCAGTCGCAATTTTCACTTGGCCGTAGATGAAGCAGTAGACAACATCTTTATGATCAGGCAAATTCTCTAAAAAATGTTAAGAATATTTTCGTGGACAAACCTGAAGCTTTCGACTCAATTAATAGAGATAAAATATCTGATTGCCTGTATGTATATAAAATTCCACCTAATCTTGTACGATTAATTATGTTAACATTAAGAAATAAGAAGGGAAGAGTAAAACTTTAGATTGAGCTCAGTGAAGAGTTCAATGTCTTATCTCATCAAACAAGGGGATCTTTTATCTTCAAGTCTTTAACATAGAAATAGATACAAAACAACTGAACATAGAGGGAATATTTCCAAGCGTTTATTGCTAATCAGGGAGTACTCACATCCTCAAGGACCAAACAGTCACTGACAGAAATTTATTAACAGCTCAAATAATCTGCCCTTTCTGACTAGTAGTAAATGAAAAGAACACGACATTTCTGCTATGGCCCAGTAAAACAAAAGGATCGAAAACCTTGAAGTGAACAACATTCAAATAGAATCAGACAAATCATTCAAATTTCTGAGATCTATAGTTAATGGCGAAGATGAGTTTGATGAAGAAATGTAAGAGACATAAAGAATATTTTACAATTGCAACATTATTTAATAGTAAATAAATAATCAAGAGTATGAATATATTCGTCAATTATAAGGTCCGCACAAACGTATGGAAGTGAATTATGGGAGTCAAAAGAAGCAAATACGACAAACATGCAGTATTTAAAAGAAAAATACTTAGGACGATATTTAATCCTACAAGAGAAAAATGTAGCATCTGAAGAATTAAAACAAATATAGAAATAAACAAATTCATAACGGAAGTTCATTAAACCCAAATGTTGAGCTGGTTGTCTTCTTTTCAGTATAGGAGAACAAATTACTGTTAAAAAAGTATGGGAATGAAAACCATTAGGTGGTAGACCACGAGAAAGACCGAAGAAGAAATGGTTTGAGGACATCTATAATGACTTCAGTTTATTTAAAGTGGATTGGAGAAAAGAGATTAAGGATAGGAAGGTATGGAAGCAGATTGTTGAGTCGGCCAAAACTCTCCCAACTGAGTTTAATGTACGTAGAGCCAGAAAAAGTTTAATGTAATATACACCTGTTCTTGTGAACAGGTAATTATTTATTTGAATTTTTTATATAAATAGAAAGTAGACGGTAGAGTAGTAGTTTAGGGTTTTCGAAAAAACTTCAAAGAAGGTTTATTTTTCACCTTAGTTTCACTTTCATTCTTATTGTTAAATTTTATACTAAAATTATTATTTTGACTCAATATAATTTCATTTCCATAAAAATGCATTGGTGAAGTACATGATAACTTTAGAGAAATGAGTGACATTCGTTGTCACATGTTTACGAAATTTGTCATCAAATCCATTTTTCATTTTTATATAAAGTAAAAACCTAATGATTCACTAAACCTTGATACGTAAGTTGATGAGTAGTTCATAACAAACCCAAATATCAGAACAATCATGTTTAGGTATAAATGAACAATCATGTAGAATATAAATGTGGTTCGAGATATAATAAAACTATGTTCCAGTTTCGTTCTCCTCTTTGTTTTCAGGTTTTTTCTTTCAAACTGAGAACTTCTTAAGTGGTACTTATTCACCTTCCTAGAAACCTTCGTCTATACGTTTATTTCCGTACATATCCTTTCTTAAAGAACCACCACTAATTAACTCAATTTTAAAGAACGTTTGTCTTGAATCGTTACCTTTCTCTACTGAAAACGTACTTTCTTTAACTCAGTATAACAATAAGTAGAATTTTCGTTTCATTTTCCATCTAAACTTAAAGTAATTAGTCTATTAGTTTATATCATACGAACTCTTTTCTACTAGAACAATAAGAAAACGAAGCAATTAAATAAATAAAATGTGATGTCCTAGTCTCCTTCAAATTCAACAGATAATCCTCCACCAGAAAATACATCACATCAATTTATCGAGGGAGTTATAACTTTTCCCTTTTTGCTCTCATGAGGAGTCGTATATGATGGTACTAATTATGAAACGTCTATTAAAGACCAAATGGGATTTATGGGCTAGAGCAAGTTGGTAAGTTGAGAGAAAATATGGATTGGATGGTAAAACTAATATGATCATCTCCTCATCCCCTCATGGAGGGTTTACGAGACGGTTCAGGTCCGTGTTACTCAACTCCTCGTACCGTCCGTAAGACGGCAGATGAAGCGAAGATGACGGGGAAGAGTCTGCTCTTGAAGGGTAGAGCGAAGCAAAGTGTTACAAGGGAAAGGGATGGAGGAAATGAAGAAGGATGGGTGAAGGGAGAAGGAGAACACAAGTTGGTGCAGTGTTCTCAATTTATCTACTTAAGGCTTTGCAGGTTGCCATAAAACACACGCTCACTTCCTTCCGCTGATCCGACAGAGACTGAGGATATACAAGATTTGTTGTGGAAGGGTTTGATGCCGTCGGAGTGATGGTGTCGAGAATTTACTTTGTTCAGAGTGAGCGAGCCTCCAAACAACTTCGCAACTCCGGCCAACGCTCAAGCTCATCACACTAATCGACTGAATGAAAACCATCACTGGAAACTACAAGAGAACTTCTCCAATTTTCCAATATTCCGAACTTTGTCTCTAAAATTATCCCCAGTTTAACTAACTACAAAACTACAAAATGTCTATCTCGTGATATTTCACACACTAATCATCAAAATTAAAGCATCATGATTTCGAACTAGAATTTTGACTTGAAAAAATGGTCGTATGAAAGCGAAATTTTTTCTCAATATAGTTTAGGTGCCATACTTTGAGCACAAATAGAAATTTTGTCTTCTCGTCTTGTGTAAGAGTTAGCAACCCCTCAAATGCGAAAAATTGAAATCGCTCTTTATAAGATTGAAAAGGTTGATTATATAAGAACTATTGCATGGATGGGGCTGAAAATCGCATCAGTAGTGCTCCATCAACTGTCATTGAAAACTCAATTGACATTTTCCGTCTCGAAACATAACTACCCTTTCAGTACAAATTAATGTTTCTGTAAGTGTTCACGAGAAAAAGTTACGATATTTCAAAAATATTATTTCCATGACAAATACTATTTAAAACAATTTATTTCAACGGTCTGAGGTTACGATGAAATTATTATAAAAATATTTTGTTCAGAACAAAAAAAGATTTGGGTAAACATTTAATTCCCAGAGCAGCGAACTAAGGCTAACTCAAATGATAGACGATACGTTGATGTTAGTTTTCATTTTCAAATGGAACTGTAGGAATACAAAAATTTTTATTTTGAGAGCAATTTATCTAGAAAAGAATAGAAACTTAGTAAAACAGCAACGTTCAAATAACTATTGTGATAGAGGTATCAAATCTGTGTACTACCACAAGAAGAAATTCGTACATATTTCATTTATTTTTTTACCATGGATACGAGAAAAGAGAATTTCAGGAACTGGTAGTTGCTCTACAAAAAATAAAGTCAATAAAATATACGATATTCATGGAAAAGAGTAGAAATGTGCATGGTAATCTTTCGGATTCCGTAAATACATTGCGTAGGAATAGGGAATTGGCTTAATATATACCATTTTGCGTAATCATTGAGCTGTGTGAATTACAGACATATTTACTTAACGTTGCGTAAGAAAATGGGAGACCATGAATGGACAATTCAGAACAATTAAACAATTAGTAGGAATACAATTTAGAAAATCCGTTTATTTTATTACAGTAAATACGATGGTTTCGAAGCATAAAAAACCATAACACATCTGAAATGTGTATGCTAACTCAGAAATTTCATAAAAAGTTTCATAACAGTCAAAGTTGAAGCAGGATAAAGCTTACTAGTCAGCATCTAATTGAGTTCTATGTTTGATTGTTCTATTTCCATTTTCAGACAACGTATCAATTATTTAACAAATGTATCACAGGCCATGGAATAAAATAATTGCTGGTTGTTCGCAAAAGAATTGATTATTTTGTCACACTGAAAGACATAATGAAAATAATGCATTCAGGTCAGAACAAAAAACAACCACAGAGTGAGTAAACTCAAAATGGTTTTGTTCAGAGAAACGTACAATCATTTTATAATTATCTTCCCTCCTTCCTGAAGGGTAAATCTAGAAAACACTCAGGCCAAATGTGCTACCGGGCAACAATGGACTTCGCCAAAGAGAGAGAGAGAAAGAAAGACAGAAAGAGAAAGAGAGAAAGAGAGAGAGAAAGAAAGAGAGAGAAAAAAAGAAAGAAAAAGAGAAAGAGAGAGAAAGAAAGAGAGTGAGAAAAAAGAAAGAAAGAGAGAGAAAGAAAGAAAGAGAGAGAGAAAGAGAGAGAAAGAAAAATAGAGAGAGAAACAGAAAGAGAGAGAAAGAGAAAGAGAGAAATAAAGAGAAAGAGAAAGAGAGAAAGATAGAGAGAGAAAGAGAGAATGATTGACGTCTTTATTTAGCGATCAGGGGAAGGTTAGGGTCATGAGGCCCTCTCTTCTACCCCCCCCTGAATAAATATGTTTTACAAATCCTTCTAGCGTCGAATACATTCATTTATAGTCATATGTAAGATTTAAAACAGAAATTAAAATTCAAACAAAAAAAAGATAAAATAAAATGTAACTTCTTAGTTCTCCAATCATAATTCAATACTCACTCAATAATAGTTCCTTGAATTTCTCCTTAAACGTTACCACTTTAATAGACAGGTCAATGGGCTCTAATGACCTCGATGTTGACGAGCCCTAAAGCCCTACTAAAAATAAAGACAGGTCAATGAATTTCAACACTCAATATTCACTCAATAATAGTTCCTTCAGTTTCTCATTAAACGTTACAACTTTAATAGATAGGTCAAAGAGTTCGATGTTCTCGCTGTAGAGCTTCAAGCCTTGTACGACAAACGATCTCGCAAGCATGGCAGTTCGATTACATGGTATTTCAAGACCCTGTCTTTATTTCGAGTGTTTTGTTGCGATAAGAACCTGAAGCGATTGTACAAGTAATCTGGTTTCCGGAATTTCAGGACCTTGAACACCATTGTATACAATTGCAGTTACTTCCTTTCTCTTATCGTGAGCCAACACATCCGCGGGTAATGGGGGGGGGTAACATGTTCGTCCAAACGCAGCCGAAGGGCGAATCGCAACGCTGTATTTTGCGCTTTTTGGAGCATATCCATTTCTTCGCTCTTCAGGTCACACATGGTAGTAGCGGCATAATTGAAGGTGGGCAACACGAAGCTTTGGACTAGCTGCAGTCTTACATGGGTGGGAAAGTTTATGGCCACTCTGCGGAGCTGATAGATTGCTTTGAACGCGGATCCACACATGGACGTCACTTGAAGATTCCATGACAAGGGTGTCTTGAAATAGCAGTCCCAAGTTCTTGGCTGACTTCACAAACTCCAAGAGAACACCTCCGTAGGTCACTCTAGGCGTGGTGGAGATGTCGACCTTCGATAAGATCTTTGAATACCCAATGACCATAGCTTTGGTCTAAGCCATATTCATTTTCATGCCATGTCTGGTGCACCAATTGGCCACCCTCGCCAGATCCTCATTCAGCGCATGAACAGTCTCCTCTATGCCATCGAGGTCGCAAGAACAATAGAAATGCAGATCTGCGTAGGACACATGCTAAGTACCCTCCGCGAAACTCCTGGCAGCGTGGTGATGTAGATGATTAAGCAGAGGGCCGACAGCACTGATCCCTGCGTGGTCCCAAAGAGGACATCTCTCCACGACGACAGCGATCCATCCGAGCCTTTCACAGCCTGCTGACGCTGTGACAGATACGAGTCAAACCAGGCTAGCAGGTTTCCCTTCACACCAATGGATAGAAGTACCGCCAGCAGGATGTCTCTTCTGATCAAATCAACCGCGGAAGAGAAATCCACCATTACCATGAATGTTACTTTCCGTTTGTCCATTGCTGTTCTGACGTCGTCAAGAACCCTGATCAAAGCAGTCTCGGTCCCAAAACCAGCACGGTAGGCAGACTGCTTTGGACATGAACCCCGCGGCGGTCCACATAGCCACTGAGTCCCCATACACAATCTTGTCGAGCACCCTACCCATAGCACAGAGCAGAGATATTGCTCGAAAATCGCTCACACTCTCAGGTGACTTCTTCTTTGGTAGAGGCTTAACGATCGCTTTCTTCCATATCTCAGGATAAACCCCTGTAGACATGAAGTAATTGTAAATATGAGTCAAGACGGGGAGAATAGTGTCTGCGAGCATCTGCAAAATTTTGATTGGGATCCCATCTGCACCAATCGATGTCGATTTCACCGCAAACAGTGCCTTCGTAACTGTTCCCTCATCTAGCACTGGAATGACAAAGGGCTCACCGATCAAGGGCAGGCTGGTGTAATGGTTAATCACATTCGGCGACGTGGAGCTTTCCAGCACTCTGCAAAAGTGCTGATTCAGCGCAACGAGTGGTACCGCTACCTCCACCTCCGTGTCCCTTCCGCTAATCCCCAATTTTCGAATTATTTTCCAGAAATCTTTTGGTTGTTTGCGAGTCTTAAAAAGCTCATTGTAGTGTTTGACTTTGGCATTTCTCAGCATTTGTTGCGTTTTATTTCTCAATTTTTTATAATTATTGTGGGTTTCTCTATTTTTTGTTTTAAGAAATCGCTTGTACAACGCGTCTCTCGTTTGCATCATTTCCCTGGGTTCCTGATTTATCCAGGGTGCAGGCTGGTGTTTAGCTTTAATTCGAATCCATGGGCAATGCTTGTTATACAACTATAGTATTGCCCCGTTGAGAGAAGCCAACTTTCTATCAATATTAGGTTCATTGTATATTTCATCCGAATTTGTTAAATTAGCCTCGGCCAGAAGTGCCTGCTTATCCAGCCGTTTCTTGTCCCTGACGTCCATGTATTTTCTACCACCCTTGCGCGGTCTTAAGTTAAGGGAACAGTAGATCAGGTCATGCCTGGATAGGCCGCAAGCAGGGACCTGCCCATATTTTGTTACCAAATTCAGATCGTTGAGTATTATAAGATCGAGTAGAGTACTATTGTTGACTGAATGACGAGTCGGTTGCAGCGGAAGAAAATGCAAGTTTTGTGAGTTTAAGATCGTTGTCAGTTGACGGTTGTAAGGCGAGTCGGTGAGCAGGTCAGAGTTCATGTCGCCAAGTATAATCAAGTTCTGATACGTCGTCAGTAACTTTGCGGCTTCATCAAATACTTCGCGTATTTTTCCAATCTTGGGGGGACGATATATCACTCCCACCGCCAGCTTTTGTGTCCCAACATCTAACTCTATAAAAATGAATTCAGGGCTTCTCGTATATTCCGATTCTGATTTACATAGAATTTTGTATTTTATCTTCGAGTGGACCAGAAGTGCAACCCCGTCACCACGAACATGCCCCACACGATCATTACGCACTCAGCTATAGTCGTGCACCCGGACTGACTCCGAGGAAACATTCGGCTTCATAAACGTTTCACTTATGGCGATCACGTCGAACAGGCTACCATTAAAAATACTCCTTATTTCGTCAATGTGAGCCACAACCGATTCCGCATCTTGAATGGTTTGGAGAGTCAACAACTTTAATGATAAAATTTTGGCTTGGGTTGCTTGCTTGAAATGACCAGATCGAAAATAGAGAAATTGAAGTCGTTATAGCACTAATGAGGTGTAGTATTGCGGAAAAGAAATTTGTTGTTAAAAATAATAATAGTAACTTCTGAGAGGAAATCATAGGAGAAAAGCCAAGGTAGTGCCAGTTCAATGCCGATCCCACAAAATGAACAATCAGTGGTTGGAGGTAGGCCCCCGTGAAGGGCTCCCGTTTTTTGAAATTTCTCTCAAATCACTGAGTGACCGAATCGCAATCGGCCGCCCTCCCTCCTCTTTTCTCATAAAAATGTTTCCATTTGCGACCCAAACAAATCGGAATCCACACTCTCTTCTTAATTTTTGCCGGATTGAGAGAGAGAAAGAAAGAGAAAGAGAGAAAGAGAAAGGGAAAAAGAGAAAGGGAAAAAGAGAAAGGGAAAAAGAGAGAGAGAAGAAGAGAGAGAGAAAAAGAGAGAGAGAAAAAGAGAGAGAGAAAAAGAGAGAGAGAAAAAGAGAGAGAAAGAAAGAGGAGAGGGAGGATCAATGAAGCTGCCAAATTGCTGGGCCTTTTTTTTGGTAAAGCATTCGCGAATTGGTATCCCTGATCCTAGTGTGTACTTAATAGCATTGTCTTGGCGCGTATCACCTTACCTGAGGAAGCCTCCTTCCTTCATCCCTGCGATCTGTTGTCAATGACCTGAAAATGTGGTGAATCAACTTCTGGAACGTCGTGATGTTTAATAAAAATATGTCTATATAAAAGGTCGAAAGCAAAAATGTATATTAGAATATGATGGCAGACGTGAATAATGTCAAAGCATGCGGTCTGAGCATATAACGACAGTTAATGGGAAAGGATTTGCTTTCGGAATGACCTTGAGCAATATAAAAGTCATCCATTCCGACGATGCTTCATAAGACTAATTTCTGATCAGACGTACCCACACCGCGTGAATAATGCTTTAAAAAAAATTAATGAATGTAAGTTACCGGAATATAATTGTAATGGAAGTTCATAAAAGCGTTCATTGTTTTAAAGTTTAACTTAAAAGTTGAAAACTTAACCAAAATGTTTTGTTCTAATTAACGGATTAACATGTTCCTGACTAGCTATGCTCAGAACATACTTTTATATTATATTTAACTTTTTTAATGAATTGACCAAATAATACTAAATTAACGTGACATTTATTTTAACTTACAGCCACTTATTGAAAGATAATTTTATTACGGTCTTGGAACGAAAAATTAACTACGAAACATATAACTATGCTCTCAACTGTCACAAAATAAATGAGGTAATAATTATGATTAATATTTATTCGTGATATACAAGACTGTAATTATGTGAGCGAGCGTACAGTCAATATAATGGAACTCAATACTTATCCACGCAAAATTTGATGAACGGGAAACAACCGGAGTATTTTTCATTGCAGAGTTCGTTTCACATATCGATGAACTCATTTTCAGATCAAGACGAGTTGCTTAAGGTTAGAGAATGGAAGATTTCTACATTATGCAAAATTCAAAGCATAATTCATTCACAGTCGGATTATATCAATAAACAAGAGAGTATTTATTTTGCACTGAATCGTAAATAACACAAATGAACAAACACAACTAAAAATTCAATGACTTAATCTTTTAAACAGCATTGTATGCTTTATACGCGTATTGTACCGTTGATTTCTTCGTAGTCGCAAAATTTACAAGTAATACTCAGGTCATTGACAAGTTGACAATTATGCAGCGTTCTACACTGACAAATAAAGAAATAAAGACACAATACCCACAAAATTAGAAGTACATTTTGCGTCATACCTTGTAATCGTCAGTGTCTTACTGTATTTCTGACTGAAGAAAAAAATAACGAACAAAACGACCCATTTTTTCGTGATTTGTGTTCGTATAACACATGATTTGTCTCATGTGTGAACGGAGAGTAGAAAATATTTCCAATTTTTTCTTCTTTTACATTTATTAATATCACTGTGTGTAAAGCCCGGTACATATCAATGTGCTAGATATTTTAGTAAGGAAAGAATGGCAATCGAAGAGAATTAGTATCGTGAACGACTTTGGCTCTTATTTACCATATTAATGTTTTTACTATAATTATAAAACAAACACCCGTTTCAGTAAACTTAAATCCCTCCACTTCGTTTATTTATATGGAATACCATTGCGTATTTTGTAGGTTACAAAACACCATTACGTGTTTCATCGGTCACAAAAGTTCTTAGCATGTACGGTTGTCATCTTTAACGAGGAGTCTCGCACTTTGATTTTTATGTACACACTCCTATATTTCACAATTAGGAAGAACTCTCAATTCAAGGGACGAATTAGCAGTACGTAGTCCAATTGCTTGTCCTTTGCCAAAAACTTCTAAATTGTGTAAGTAGTTACACTATCTGAGATTCTGAACTGAATTTTGATGGAAGTTCAAACGCTAGGTGATAAATAGTTTTTCTACCGTCATTTTACCAAAAGAAAGACTAAAGAAAAATGCTATTAATAAGAAATAATTAATAAATAACGTTCTACTACTCAATTTTCATATTTTTATTTTGTACTAATGAAATGATTTTTTTAAAGTAATTTGTTTCCCCATCGACATTTTCTCGCTAGTGTATCAGGTTTTAGAATTATTTTATTTATTGATCAGTTATCAAAAATTATTTGATCAAATCGGAAACTCCATAATGTTGCCCCTGATTGAGAGTAGCCAGCAAATAATTATGAAGGGAATACACGATGTACGCATTACGATTTAAAACACAAATAATGACTAGTAGTCAGGAGGGAGTGATACGACGAATGACTTGTGTAGAGATGAGTAGAAACCGTTACGCCAACCCCAATTTCATTCATGAAATAAACTGTTTTCGAAGTGAAAATATTCTACACCTAATAAAATAATGACTATACCAGTAAAGTATACTTGGTGCGTGAACTGTATATTTTGCTGTAAATTTTAAATGAAACGTCTGCAAACATTGAGAACCCAAGGTTACTACTAAAGTACAAGTCCCCCCCCCCCAACAAAATGTCTGCTCCCCACCTCTCCAAAAGTAAGCTTTTATTAGCTTTCTTGTATGTTTTAAATCTTAAAAACCAATAAAAATATTCCTCCATATCATATGTCAAAAAAGTATCCTTCGTTTCGAAAGTCGTAATGAATCTAACTAGTCTGCTGAATGATGGACCAATAAATTCTCTTTGAGAAGTCTTGTGTCAGCCGCTTCCCAGAGTAACTCTGCTCCCTGCATCGCGTTTCGCAAGTGACTGACATTGAAATCAGCGAGCATGCGTATTGAACGTTGCTTTTGACCCCAGTGACCTGTTGCCGACTTGACCTCACCGCTGAGCCACGTCACAACGCTACGCCCTCTCTAATAGGGTGGGATCCCTTCCGTGCTTCATCTACCATAGTCCGTCGCAGCCAGATACATCCAAGCAGGTCGCCTGTCGGATGCATTGGTTATCACAGCGTATTACGTGTTTAATGAATTAACCCCATTTGTTATATATCAGGGGTTACTAATCTTACGGATGAGAGTTTCTTTTCATTGTTTTACTTTCACTTCTTGATACTTCTCGAGAGAGATTTTTTTAGAAAAAGCGAAAGCGTAGTTCATTGAAAGTAAAATAGCTTATTTACCCCCACGAGGTCAGATACATTTTATCCGCTTTTTTTGGCATTATCTTTTGATACGAATTTTTATATAATTCAAACGTAATTTATTTACTGAGTATGATTGTAAAAACTTTATCACTTCAAAGAATAAATGGAAGTAATACAGAAAGTTTGCTCAAGATCTCTTCGTGTTTCATAGTATATTAATATTTATTTCCCGTACGTACTTAAAACTCCCCAACAAAATATCACATGTAAAAAAATAGAATTAAAATAAACATTTTTGCTGGTAAGCATCGGATTATCGAATAATAGCGCGTAACATTAAAATTTTGTTTCTCCCTTTTCTTTCGACTGGTTCCAAGAAACATCAGCTCACTGCAGGTTTATTTTTGTTCCCAATTCTTCGAAGTGCGACTCAATTATCTCTATGGCTTCATCTAGTTCTTTATCGCCATTTACAATTAAAGTAACATAATTAGAAAATCCTATTAGAGCTGTTAATTCTCTATCTCTAAGCACAATGCAAAATTGGTGGTTCAATGCTATTTTAAGAGTATTCAAAGCTAAACAGTAAAGCATAATTGACAGTGGACAACCTTGTCTTACGGATACTTTTATTGGAATACTCTCTGATAGGAATCCGTCCACTTGAATTCTCGCATTAGCTTTCTTATATAATGTCTAAATCCATTGTACACACTTTTCTCCCAAAACAAATGTATTTTAACACCCGATAAAGATAATCATGTCATACTCTATCGAATGCGTCTTCAAAGTCGATGGAAAGTATTCCTCCTATATTTTTACGCGCATACTTGTACGCCAAAATGTCTGTAATATCCGTGACCATGTCTAATATTATCTCCCTTCTACGCGATTGAGAAGGGTGAATGACATGCGTGGTTTCATTCAATTTGCTATAACTCTCCCAATGATTTTATAGTCTGAATTAAGCAATGTTATTGGTCTGGATTGACATATTTTTAGGATTCGTTTTTTTTTCTCACTAGTACAATTATTCCTTCATTTTGAGATATAGTTAACCTTCTTCTGACAAGCACATATTTTACCACCTTAAAGTCATCTCCTATTACTGTCCAGAACTTTTTATGGAATTCTATTGTTAAGTCCACCACTTACGGATGCATTGTTATTTCTTCCAGCAAATACAGCTTTTTCTACATCTTACTATGTGATTTCTTCCTCGTAAATCATATTCTGTTCAGGTTCCAGTTCATTCTTGAAATATTGCGTCATTTTCTCACGAAATTTATTTTTATCCGCTGCACTAAATTGATTTTTAAAATATGATTGAACTAATTTGTCAAATTCTTGTGATTCAGTAGCAGTTTGTTCCGTTTCACATTCTATTTTATCAATTAAAATATTATAATTTCTTTTTTTTTCTGCTATTACATGATACATTCTAGTCAGTTCTCTCTGTGCCGTTGACATTTTCTACTATATATTTTGATCTCTGCCATCCCCGCCCCCCTCCCGATACATTGTAATTATTTGAGTTTTAAAATAATTTATATTTATTGAATCTTCCTACTCTAAAATTCTTCTTGTATTATATTCACTCGAACAGTTAAAATGTATGTTTATCTCTCCGTTTCCCTTTTCTTCTCGACTGTACGTAGGAGTACTTGAAAAAACTTATATTTTCGATTTTGACGACCATCTCTCACCATTCTGTAGTGACATCATGAAAACGTTTCTTCTTCCTCAAACAGTGTCTATTTCTCCTCGAATGTCTTGGTAATTGTTGGTTCACGCGGGTTTAATATCCAGTATGAATGTTCTTTTGAAACAGGTTTCCGCAACATTTGGATTTTCATTCCCACTGAATATCCCATGAAAGGAACTAGATCTACATCTACCTATAGAACATCTTATGACGTTCTTTTGATGCGTATATTCTGTTTATTCTGCCCTTTTAATCGTATATGTAAAAACTGTTTCATTATTTGTACAAATAATTCAACTGTTTAATTATACTAATTAATTCAGGACTATTTGTGGTTTTTCCAACACTTTCCTTTTTGCTAAAACAGGTGCAATTGAAAAGCTAAATCAATTAAAATCTCCACCAATAAAATGTTATTGGTGCTTTGTGTGAATAAATATGAAAGTTCATGCGTGTAAAACATTGCGTTCGCATTGTTGCCATAAGGTGCATAAATGTTTCTAATAGTAACATTGATTATTTCACACGCTATATCTCGTCCAAATGGTAATTGAAATATTTTACTAACATTATATCCTTCACTTCAGTTCCCCTTCCCATTTCTCCTCCTTCGACTTTGCTTCCAAAATCATTAAGGAATTAGAAGTTTCCTATGTTCTTTTCCTGCAGTAACACAATGGCAATGTCATTAGCTCTGATGTGATCTTTGAGAGTTTCTTTTCTTGCTGTAGATTGTAATGTATCCATATTCAATGTTACTGTATTTGTTACATATAATGAGTGTTATTTGTAATATGCAGCAGTAAACCAAATCAAAACACAGCCATATTAATAACTGAATCGACGGGTTCGATTCCCGGCTCGTCGCCATTTTCATCTGTCCGAAAGTTATCACATATCTTCTCCGCGAGTAGGGTACATGAAAAAAATATATGCACGTGTTCTCATTTCCATGCCCTCAGAATAATTATTTGCCAAGATGATATTGGGGTCGTCCGAGGCGATTTTTTCACGTTTCTTTAACAGGTTTTCTCTCTTACTATTGTCTCATGCCCTTCAGTCATTATTTTACGCTCTTTTACTTCATTGCTTCATTGCTTACATTTACTTCTCCATTACTGTTTTCCAAGATGCTAATCTCCTTCTTTTGAGTCTCCATTTGTTTGTTCCACACTATCTTCTATTTGTTGCATTCCCTAATTTGTAATTATTTATTTTTCTGTCGTTGAGTAATTGTCACATAACATTCTTTTTCGGTTTCTTCATTCATTTTATTTCTTAACTCTTCTTCTTCAGCTGATTCATTTTCTTCGTATTTCATTTTGATAACACCATCATTCCCCTTATTTACTTTGCCTCTGTGTTCCTTTCTATTTTGGGGCTTCTTGCGATTTCCATCATATTTAGGTTTTTGGCGTTGGGTGGCGGCCAAACGCCTATGTTCCAGGGGTCCTCTGTAGTGCATGTTGAAAATAATCCTTCACTTTTTTAGAAATATTAAAACTTCATGCACTAAATTCAATATAGAATTTTGGAACCACTTTAACTTGACGCCTTCACTCACACGAATACAACCGCATCCGTACGCTACATAAAATTTCCACTGATATCTTTACTTTGTAAGCACTCTTGAGCTATCGAAGGGACTTCTCTTTCTATTTTACATGGAGTATCAATATTTATTAATGTATTTATTGTGTATACATAAACATTATCAAAGTTATACTTCATAAAAATATCAAAACAATAAATGAAGATACAACTATCAATCGATTGATACCAATGTACCTTACTTCCACTACGTGGGGAACGTGTCATAAGAAACATTCAAGAAAAGAATAATCTTCAATCATCTCTTGGAGCCCAGCAACGAAAAACTAACAAATCGATACTGAATGGAAATGCATGGAAGTTACAAAAGAATTTAGAAACGTATTATGAACATTGGGAAACGGAGTGTATCTTCCTGTACACAAATTCAGCACTGCTTGGTTAGGAGAAAACCGAAATAAATACTGGCAAACTTGTTTTATGGAAGAGTAATATAGAAGTAAATATTGTTAAATTAAAAAAACAACAAAAAACTATGTACATCTTCATAAAATTGGCAATTGTAGCCAATAACAAGTTTGGTATATTTTTTTCTAGTTCATACCGAGTACACTCTGAGATGTCACACTCAGACGATTAAACGACAGAGTACAAAAGATACCAAAAGAGAAGCTCAATTTAGATATAATGGACAGATAATGTACCTAACACAAAACTCATTAATTTTATCACAAGAATCTATCAAAAAATAAACGTTTCATGGCTTGCTATATCTGACTTCTTTTTTTTTTTACGAAAAATGAAGTTCGATCAAGGTTAATGTACAACAATTGCCGTGAAAGTACACTACTTAACTAAAATTTGAACGAGATACATTTTTGATATAATTATTCTTTCGTGGAGAATAAAATTCTGCAACTTATAATTAAAATATAATTTCATTTAAGACTTATGCTTATATACTTCCTTTCGGGATATGTGTGAAATATTTTCAAATGTTTACAAATCTTGTAAAATCAAGCTCACTGAAAGAACTTTATATTTCCTAAAATGTTCTTAAAGGTAGATGGTCCTATAACGTTCCCCTCTGAAACGTTCTGCCGAACACTACCTGAAAGAATTTTCTTTGTTTTAATGATTTGCGGTATTGTGAGCTCATCAGACTTGCTCCTCGGTCTAACTGATTTGGATGAACAGGGGAGGAGAAATTTTGTGTTACAGGGGATTATGAGGTACCAAAGTGACACTTTCCGGAGTAGCTGAGGGAAATTCCAACCAAAAAAACTACATAATTCGGTCGATCCAACCCACGCTCTACCGCTCAGAGGTATGGTCGGAGCAAAGACACTACCATTGTTAGCATTTAGAATGAATGATATAACTTAATTCAATACTAAATTTCATTTATATTTGGGCTACGTTTCGCACTACATGCCTGCGAGACATAAGCTATAGCTACCACATTTCGCACTGAAAAGTGGGCACTTCGAATCATCGCAGATAAATTGCCATGAGCCACATTATCTTCAGAGGTCCTTGCGGCAGGGACGGAAACAGGGACATAAGACACAGACAGAGGCGCAATAAAAGATTCCGATGAAGAGTGACTTGCAAGAGAGAGCCACAATGAGACTTCAGCCCGAGTGATCTGGTATCTTGTGCAGAAGACTATAAATGACACAAAATGAACTAAAAAGGTACAACAAATACCTAAACTAGAATATTGCATATCCAAAATTCATTCCCTCGCCCGAAATATTTCACGACTCAACATCTCGCTGTTTCAGAGAACTCCGTGTCATTGAACCAAGGACTTCAAACAAATAAAAGGTGTGATTTTTCTCAAAATAACACAATCAACCTCTTTTCGTATCCTGCAGAAGGAAGCGAGCGCAAGCTCCATTTCGTTGTAGACTAGACAAACGTTGACATCTCAGCCCAGAGAAATACACGTGGAAACTTTGTTTGCTTTTTACAGTCCGTGTTATTCACAACTTTAAATTGTGACTTGTATCCGACTTACAATATTTAATCAAACGTTGAAGAACAAGTGGAATCTAACAAAGAGATACAATTGACTTTTTCTGGAGAAATAATCGTTCCAAAAAATTGTAATTGAGCCAGGTTAGTTATAGCACTGATTCAAACATCTGTTTACTAAAATTAATTTTAACTCCATAAAGAATTGTATAATTGGGTGAAATTATGCTAATATTGAATTTAACAGAAGAAAATGCTATTTCGAGTGAAAAGTTGATAATTAAAAAAGTTATTTTTCATTATTTTGATAACTCAATTATTTAATAATTAGTAAGCAACGATATTAAATATTCTATTACAGGGACGTAAATATTATCTCAAAATATCGCATCTTAGTATGAAATACGTAATAATTTTCTTTATGGAGACTAATGTCCGTTCAAGTATTAAAATGCTGCATAATAATATACAACATAAATCACTTGCTTTATTTCCAAAGCAATTACAATTGAATGTTAAATATTTTTCCAAAACTTATGTTTAAAAGAAAATTTTTTCACACACTGTCACCATACGAGTATACTGACCTTTCAACTGAGCAGCAATTGAGCAGTGATGGTGATCACCTATCTCCATAGAACTCTAACCCAACTATGTTTCAGTCAGAAGCCTTCCGACTACATTGCTTGGCTCCGCGCGTCTGTGCCTCAGTGCGGTTTTAAGCACGTTGGACGTTACAATGCTGGGGACTAACGAGAAATATGTTTCAGGGTGCCTCTATTCCTAAATAGTTTCAGCCAAAAATTAGAAAAACTAGTAAGTATTTCAAAATCCCTTTACATAATAATTTAAGTAATCAAATTTTTCACAATAATCCTGAATACATGAACAGAGGAATACGAAACCCAGATGGCCTACGCATAATGCAACTTAAGCTATCGCTGTTAACCTTGAAAGCTCACAAATCAATTCGTTCTGTGCCTCCAGTAGCATGCGATGGTTTCTTAAAATGAATGAGGCATATACTCGCATAGCACAGAGATCATTGAACTTGAACTAGTTTCATCAGATGTTTCTTGTTAAAATAGTGAACCAATCGTTCATTGTTTTACATATTCTACATAAAAATCGACATTTTTCATAGTTATTGTAGTAAAATGTTCGTAAAATTAGCAGTGATGATATTCAACCAGTTCGTATAGGATCGCTCCGGATCCCACCGGATCGCGCAAGCCGGCTCTTAAAATTGATACGAAATGAGCGAACCTGTTAAACTATCCGAAAATTAATTTTGTTTATAATGCTCCAAAAATTAAGTTGAATTAACAAACTACTTAATTATTTTCAACAACAGGACTTTTGTATTTTTTCACATCTGACGTAACAATGATTCTCTTTGAAGAGAATGGGTTTAAAATGCTTTTCTTAGAAAATGTACCATTTGAACGTAAACACATTGCGCTGGGAACGTGTGATATGCGCGGTGAAATTTGAGAGATTAAGAATTATTCTGCAAGAAATTATTCACGTTTTGTTTTCATTGGTTAAATCCAAAAATTCCAGGTACGAATCAGTATAGAATCAAAAGCAGACTAGATTCTTAAATATCACCTACCATTAGAGAACCCGTTCCTGGAAATTTGGGGTATCATCAGTGCACAGAAGTTCATAGGCTTAACTATAGTGTGGCAACCATTATTACTATTATGGTTCTGGCAACGTGCTCCTTTATTCAAGTTCAAATAACAAAAAATAGTACATTACAAAGTTCTTACAAATTATTCATTGATTCCTTAGACACAAATATTTACAAATTAAATTCAGCACATAAACAACCATTTTTTATATTTTATTTGCTATTAACTTCCTGTTCTTCTTTTTTAACGTCTGTCTTTGACCCAGATTAACGACTACAGCTAAATCCACTCAACTGCAATTTAGTACATAAATAATTATTTCACTCTTTCTAATGAGCATAAATGACTTAACGATTTTAATCTTATTTGCGAATCTTACTTTACATATTCAAGTTGTGTTTCGCGTGGGAGTCTATTGCCTCACTACCATGTGCAGGATTGAATCTAGTATATTTGATACAAATATTCACTAATTTCACTAATTTATACTTCAACGACTTTCTTAAATAGCCAGCAATTGGAATGTGAATAACGATTGTGACACAAAACAACTTGTAATACTTTCAACGTTTATTTAGTTCTCTAGAAAGCAAGTCATCATTCCAAAATGCCGTAGAAATGCTGGAAGGATTCAGTTACCGCAACACCGATCTGCTCATGTACCTCAAAGTGTCCCTTTGCGACTGAAGCTACTATTCGTGCATTATATACATAGAATAGATTATTTAATAAAAGAAAACTTCGTTTCCGGCTTTTCCGTACTTTATTTCATATCATCAATTGTCGACGGCTAACGCGATCTCTACTGTTTCAGATGGCTCACTCGATGAAGTAGGGCCTATATGACACTAAACGGCGATTTCCTAGAGCAACAACTAGTGAAGTGATTCAATGCTCAGCCATGGCAGACCAATCACCTGGACTTGTCTATATATGCTCTAAAAATCCAATCAAAAGTACTAAGAAATCTAAGAAATTCGAAATATGTACTTAGAAAAATTTAAGTGTGTATCTACTCATTACGAAGAAAATACAAAAGTAAATTGTGTTTAGTGAATAAAAACACTGGACTCGTTCATACATTATAAGCCATATATTCATAATAAACATCTAAATTTGGTAACAGTAATTTAACCTACAATTACAGTGTAAAACCAAAAATCTTAAAAAATATGCATCTTAAAAAATACTCGTATATGCATTATTAAATTCAAATGGTCCCACGAGGTAATAAAATAAAAATCAATTCGATGGTCAAAAAGAAATTGTAGTACCTAAGAATTGAAGGATTTCACGAGTAATATATGATAAATAAATATTGTTAATAACATGAATGTCAATAAAACATAAATGAGTAGTATAACACGTGAAGGACGAAGCATACAATAAAGTCAGTCGACTATTTGACAATTTGGTATAGTTAGAGAATATATGCTTAATCCATGATAAATTAAAGGTCGTTTTCATGTTGCTCAAATGAGCAACATGAAAACGACCTTTAATTTATCATGCTTTGATAATGTTGCTAAAGCTCCACAATTACCAAGTATATGCTTAATCCATTATAGTAGGAATATTTTGGAAATGTGAAAAAATCAACAACAGAAAACGTCGTAAATGAAACCACGAGTTTTAAAGAATTACGGCAGACGTTTCCAGGGGAGGTAGAGAACTTAAAACATACAGGAATTACGTTGATACTAATAATACCAAGAATGGTGAAATACCAAGCCAATTATTTTAATCATATTGATGCAAATTTGGAAATAAATAATACATAAATACAATTTGCTCCAAATTGTATTTAATGTATGTAAATTAATTTTTAAAAGTGGTGAGGTAGTATAATATGATCACAGCATTCGAAAATATTTAAAAGACAGTTACAACGATATAACTGTACTTCATGTTTGGAAAGGAGTTTTCAGCAAAAGAAGACCAAGGTATTTCGCCCTCGCGACAGTAAGTCAAATAGCAAAAGTCGTGAAAAGAGTCAGGGAACGTTGACTGCCCACCACTGTGTGTATATTGAGCAAGATTGCCAAGGTCGGTATCATGCAGTTTCCTTTCACAAATCCTTCGCAGTGCCACAAAAACGATGAATTTGCACAATTTCTAAGGATTTTAACAACAATATGTACTATTAATATGAAAATAGGAAAATGAAAACAGTTCTAACTACCTCCCAAAAAATGTCGAAATAAATTACTAGTCGAAACTTTGTACGAGTTAATAAAAATTTAGTGCACTTTAAAGGTGTCTATAACAAATATTTAAAAAACTAGTAACTCTAGAAATAGCAAAATGGATTTATATAGCCATGAATACAAACAGAATTGAAACGGTGAAGGATTTGCATGATTTGTCCCACCAACAAAAAGTACAGAAATAAAAATTAATTTATGGACAATGAAATAAAATGAACGAAACCTATTTACGTAAAACATACTGCCGGTATATTGTAATCGATTGAATGAGGTTTCGTTAATCACAGTTCCATCGTCATTCAAATATTATTTTCATGTGAGGAAATATAATGAAATCACGATATTCGACATTAGAACTATTCGTGAGTTGTGGTCGCTTGAGGGTCACTGACTTTTCTATTTCAACGAATTGAGGTAAAGGAGTTCGTATATAGATTTTTAGGATATAATATTTAAAGAGATTTGAAGTAAAAGTGTAAAAAAGATATGATATTCTTAGCACGTGGAGTTTATAGAATATACGGACTCGCATATAAATACATTGTCGCTCCATCTGGAAGACGTAAGTTACTCCTGTGACCAGCCTTAGCTTCACGTGTTTAAAGAAAAATATAACCAAGACATTAGACCTTCGAGCTAATAGTGTTGTCTATGTTACTTCATTAGATGGGATGTTATTAAGATTTAACTGATCCCTCATTGTACCAGCTCTGTGTTATAATTCACTAGCTTAACCCGCGCGATTTGAAATTGAACGAAACTAACATCCTGTATGATATTAAGAATGTTTACTTTTGTTTCACAAGAATATTTAATTTTTCTGGATAGAATGGCAGATACCACTTCCCTCCCATCTGCTAGTTGTAGGTAATATTCATTCTGTTTCCCATTTAGTATTAAACAAAGTAAACAGGACATCAGAAGAGTTATGGATAGTATACGATAATGTACAATTCCATACGTATATTGTTTATACCAATATGGTCAGACGCGTCAGCGCTTTCAGTTATTAGCTTTACTCAAGTCAAGTAGCGTCCTTTTCAAATAAATGAGTCAAACACTGTATTTTCTAGATTAAAATTATAAATTCTGTTTTCTCGGAAAGGAATAGGAAAGATGACATAATAGGAAACCTCAGACACACCTTTTAATGCGCTGACGTACAATACTCCGTTTGTACGACTTATTCCGTTCGGTTACCCAGAAAAGTAGTAATAAAAAAGGAGATATTTGCTTATTAATGTATATGAATGTCATTAGAACTTTCATAAAAGCAAGACATATTCAAATTTTAACTAAATATGCACATAAATACAATTATAAAAGATATTAAAACCCCAATAAAATGTATAATCAAAATACACACATAATAAAAAAATGATTCTAAGTAATAAATAAAATTATCAATTAAAATATGGGGAGTATTTAAGTTCATGCTTAAGACTTCCACGAATAAGTAAGTTCACTTCATTTAAATGTTAGTTTATTAATACATTCATTATTTTGCTATTAAAACGATTAATATTTATTTTTAACCCATTATAAAATTATTGTAAGTTTTTGTTTCTTTTCATATTTCAATTCTTTCCTTGTGCCTTCCCTTGAAGTGTTTGATAAAGAACGTGAGGACAAAGACAGCATGAGAGCGAAAGTTACCGAACGAATGTTTCCGGTGAAGTCTGTTGGAAACATTGCAAATAATCCTTAAAGCCCATTTCTGAAATGAAGGTGTCATCTTTTCTAGATTGTCATGGATGTAAACAGTAGAAGTAGAATCCACGTTAATTACAACTCACTTTTATGGACATAAAAGACGTTTTTTTTGTCAATTCTATTCTTATAATAACACTGACTTGAAGAATTAGTGATGATAACTACGTAACACCGCTTCTAGCGATATACCACTTTGGAATGCAGAAAACGTTTCAGAAGTAATTTTGTTCTTAACTGAGACCCATTAAAAAAATCTCGATTTAGTCATTAACGATCTTTATGGTTTCAATCACTCGGGAAAAAGAGGCATTAACTGTATCTTCGCAAAATGTGACATCGCTTCCTGTGTCTTTAAATTGAGTTAATTAGAGCGGAAGTGAACAATATAACTGCAACAACCTTGACCAAACGGCAACGAAAAGATATTCTTGAATTTTGCGTTTTACGAGAAGAAAAAATATAAAACTACACTTTAAAAATTTATTACCGAAAAGGTAGTGAAAATAAAACTATATCAATAGTTTAAAATTACATTTATCTTCAATACGATACATTTAATTAATTGATCTGGTACATCTGGTTTTTAAATTAAGCAGTGAAATAATGTTATATTACATCAATGTTTAGAGCTAGTTAAGTATTCAACAAAATGATTAGCATATATCAACTAGCAATAAACAATCAATTGAAAACCGGTACTGCAACTGGAGCAAGAGTCGTACCCCAAAAACACTCTGGAAACCATGGGAGTGGAAGGTATCTTGATTTTAGTAATTGAAAGATTTTAAATTGGAGGACCATATGGATTATCATGATTTTGCATCAAAGCAAACAATAAATCAATTGACATACAAATATTAATTGTTTCAGAAAGAAATGACACAAAAAAAACATTCCCTAATAATCCCATCAAAAATCTAACTTGAACACATAAGAAATCAATGGACATACAAGTAAATGTCTAATACTAAAAGTTACAGTTAAACACATGCCATTAATTTAAAGATAAAATAGGCATGATTATGTACAAGGTTCAGTTAAATGTTATTGAATTCGTCAATGAAGGCAGTTTAAATTGATCATGAAAGATCATACTGTTCTTTTCATACGTTAGATTTTCACTTGTCAGTGAAATATATGTGAGCTCATAGTTACGTTCTTGTAGGATTTGCTGATGCTCAGTTGGCGTACAGCGTCCCAGGCCGTTGGAAGATGCACGAGGTAGCCACGGAGTGTGGATCCATCAAAAGCATTTAAAGTTTACATGATCACACTGTTTCCATGAACACAATAAAGCCATATTCAGGACAGTTCCAGATGGTCGCATCACATGTTTGAAGGAAATGTATAATTTTACCTCAAGCACAACACTACCGAAAAAGTTCCTGACGGACGCAGATATGGCGCGATTTTGACTCGACGAAGTCTGAAGAGAGAGTGATGATTAAGCTAATGAAGCTACAGAGCCTTCCTCACTGATTCGAGGGAACACTCTTCTCATTACATTACATTACATTACATTACATTACATTGAATTGTTCGTGTGCAAACTAAAGAATTTGATACAAATTAAAGAACTGATTCAATGTTACATTAAAATTAGAAAATTGACATTCAGAATTTATGTGAAGATTCTCCATGTAATGAATAAGTAAGTATGTATGTATATATAAAATCACTAAATGTCTGGAAGAGAATAGAACTCTCTAGTGGCAGATTAACGTAGTTAAACCTTTTACATCTATTGTTAGTATTTGATAATATTATTAGCTTCTGGTGGAAATGCACCAGTAACAAAATATTAGACATAATTATTTCTCATGATTTTATGGCACACTCTGAATAACCATGATTCATGCATAAATTAGTAAGAGACCCACAATATTGGCAAGTTTTCGGAGCTCCAAATTGTCGAACTTCTCCATTACAATCATTCAGACTCTTGTACGCGACGTTACGTAATAGCTAGTAAATAACGAAGTGGCTTGCTGTAGTATGGGATTACCACATAGTCTTTGAATTAAATTTATGATCTTAAATTATAGAACAGCATTATAATTTGTAATACATGAAGAATATCACTTTTTGATATGTATAACAGATTACAGTCGGAAACTACCACAATGAAGCAATCGGAGCGATTCAATTTAATGATACACGACACTTTTGAACCACACCGAAGAAGTTATAGTGAAACAAACATGTTTTGTACTATATAGTGACGCATAAAAAGTATAAAATATATGAAATCGATATGGCGAAATAAAGAAAAATTTCAAATCAGGTTCATGTTTTATAATTGCTTTCTGAAGAGGGTTGGTAAATATTATCGAGTAATAAAATTTCAGTTTCACTTTTGACTTGAGTGAGCCTTTGAAAAATAGGCCAGTGTTTATTCAAATTTATACGATTTTTAAAAGCTCAGGAATAGCAATTATTAAGCCGTAGTTTTTAAAGTAAAATGGATTCAAGGTATTTTTAAGTAATATTTTGTACTTGGGAATTTTTAAAAATATTCGTGTTAAAGATGAAGTAATTTTGTTCTTGAATAAAACTGTCTAATAGTTAATGTCGAAAAAAGGGTTGTTTGACTTTATCATTTTAACACACAGCGAAGGTGACATCATATTCGCCGCTGTCAGCTCCCCATTATGTGATTGCAGCTCTGTTTTACGAAGTATTGCTTTTTGATTTTATAATTCAGCGGTTGTTAGACTGATTATTAAATGGAAAAAGAAAAGTTACGATGAGAAGTTTAGATTAATTGAAGATGTATAAATGATATTTTTTTCCATCAAAAGTCAATGCAAGTTAAAATTTGTAACGCTCTCACCGCGTGGTTAAGTGGCGACGAAACGTAATAACGTGAGTAATTTTTCAGTATTTACGAGTCCATGAATATATGCAAATATGCTCTCACCTAACCACTGGTCTTTTGAGAATTTCGAAACATTTAGGTTTTTCAATCTTTCTAAATGCGAGAAGAAAAAAAATACTTAACCTATACTAATGCCATCCCATTATGTTAAAATAATCTGACAATCCACCTCTTAACTACTTCAGTATTCGTGTGTTTAAGGTACTAGTTTGATTTGGAAAATGTGCATTTACCGAAGAAATATTCTCTACCATTAATATATCTCTATCTCTAATAAAGAATGCGTTCTTCATATTAATGATAACGAATAAAATATTAACAAACTCACTTTGTCGGTATTTCCTCTATCCTATTGGCGAAAAGCCACAATCTCGAATCTTCCCTCCAAAGAAATCTTTAAACCCTTAACTTCGCAATATTACAAACTCTTCTTAGTTTATTAAAACAACCCAGAGAACTCAACGTTACCTGCTAATCATATCGTGTATACGCTGAATTTAATAGATGTGCAACAGGGACTTACTTTGACCTTGGAAAATTCGTTCCCACCCCTCCAACGACTTTAACGTTTTTCAACTAGAAAATATTACTGTAACTCATGAAACTTAAAAAAATAATATTAATTAGGAAATAACACTGCGAGACTGAATAGGAGATTCTAAGTAGTTCTAATTTAATTTATTTTAGGTAGAATTTTTTATTCTATTCATGTCACAACCCGTAATATCGAGGACTTACAAAGAAAACATTATTCTTGAGATTTTTTGACAATAAATATGACAGCAATAACTTTTCAAAAAATATTAAAGCTTATAACAAATACAGACATTGGAAGACGTCAAAATAATTCTTCGTTCCGTTGTTATCAGCAAAACATGAAGTAACTACATAAGTATAGAGAAAGGGCATCATTCTGTACGGTGTTTTGAAAATATACACTATTAAAAGAAATATTTCGTTGTTTTCCTTTTTTCGTTCCGCGTTTTTCTGAAGTTTTTCAGGTCTTGGTTCAATTGAGAAGTACACTCACCTAAATTGTCTGCCAACACCACGGGTACCAGGAAGGTTATGGTCAGCATCCACGCTCCCGAAGAAAGCAGCATCCGTCGCACACCATGGCCGGTTCTCACCCCACCGCACACACCAACTCTCGAAAAACACTGCATTTTCGTTATCTCAATTCACTTCGAAACACTAAAAGCACTATCATCACAATTTCGTCATGAACCTCTGACACTGTCATCTTGCTGACACTTCACTGTTAATTCTCTTTCATGATCACGTGTCTCATTTCTCTCCCCTTGAAAGTCCCCCCTCGCGGAGGTAGTCCGGTCACTCGCGCTGCGTGAACGTCAGCTGGCGACTGGCAGCGCGGCGCGGGAGGGAAGCTTAGTTCCCTGGGCCTCCAACATGCAGCGCCTCAGTCAGCGATTCAACAACGCAAGCGCATCTCGCATTGCGACATTACAAATTTGAACTACAGAAGCAGATGAGAAAAACGTATGGACTTATGTGTTTCCTGTTCCAAAATGATTGAATAGCATTTAATGAATGACGCTTTCTTTTCCAACACTATATTTATTTTAAAATAGCTCACGTCCAATAAAATCCGACGTTCTGGCCGCTTAGCACCAAGCAGGTTAGACGTCCAAAGAGGTTACTCTCCGAACCATTTCCTCAATACAATTAGTTATCAAACATCGTAAACAGCTCAAATATCAAAGTTAAATCCATTAAACTTACATCAAATTTAATAATCTTGTGGTGCAAATATTTTCACTACACTTTCCTTTTTAACTTTCATTGTGAATTATATTTCAACTCATACTATGGGTTTAGAGCAAATTTTAAAAGTAGAAGTCCCATTATTAAGTACACTTCAGTATTAAATTTCTGTGCCTAATGATTCATCGTTATCGTACCTTCAATCATTGTTTTCCCGGTGATTCGAGCATTTATAATGATAGACGCTTGAAATATGATTCTAGAAACTTTATGTGACTGCGTTTATACCAAAATTTAATGTAAAACACAACTTATTCTGATTTAATGCGTAACAATGATAGTTTCCTAGCACAAAATTAAAAATTAAAATTGCAGCCGTTTTTGAGCAATTTTCTAAAATGTAGTTTGATGCACATATGAAGTACCCTTGTGATAAAAATTGTGATGAAAATTCTGGCAGAGGTGCGGCGACAAGAAGCAGATACTACTCTAAATACGCACTGTGAATGAGAATACTTCATATCTATAGCCAGGCTGCGCACAAACGGACATGTAAATGGACAGAGCACTAAAACGGACATCGCTTTCGGAACACGAAAAAGTGATACTACGTTAAATATTTTTAATAAATTAATACTATTTTGTATACTTTCATATCGTAGATATGATTTTATATTTTAATTTTATTGTATCATTTTGTGTAATTGTTAAAAAAAATCACTCATAATTTAAAAAACAAATACTTTCATAAAAAACGAGCTTATTCTAAAAGCATCAAAGAAACGAAGAACGTTATGGATTTAGTCAAAGCGATTAAAAGGAGAATTGAATAACCCAAAGTTAATCATGAGAAGCAGACATAGAAACAAACAAATCTATAACCACTCTTTTATATCACGTCTGATCAGCGGTGCAATATAATTTGCTGGGGATCATATTACGCGTTTATTCAATAAATTACGAGGTTACGTTATTAAAATATTAAGGAAAAAAAGATTTATTGAAGAAATCGTAAGAAGCGTTTTGAGTCATTTAACAATTTTAATCTGAATTAAACAATATTTATAGATAATCTGATTTGTGAAATATGAACTTATTGCATAATACTCGTACATCCTATCAATAAAACTTTATTATGCTTCTTTTTATGAGCGCTTTCAGTTTTTTAAAATATACAACCGTATATGTGTAGTTTTGAACTTGAAGGATTAATTAGGAAAATATAATGCTACTGTTTCAAATTTGTATATGTTTTCTTGAACCGTCGTAAATTTTTAAATTCCCACACAACCGCTATTTAAACCTCAGTTGCTTTTGAGCTTTTATCACGGATGCAGTTATAATTATCAATACTAGTTAAATCCGAAATCCGAATTTCCACAATCTGCTGGTCCCTAGTGAGCGCGTTACTAACCTAATTTTCTCTATTCGACCGATAGATCTTGCTCAAAAACTCGAAGAAAACATCAATTATAACACACAAAAAAGACGATTCCGAAAATCACAATATCAAAATCCAACAATGATATCAATTCATATTTTATTCAACCAAATTGTACGTCTCGTGTGACATTACCATAACAGAAATATGTTTCGTAAGCTTCAGCTATTTGACTTTATTATTTTTGTTAATTTTTTTAATTTGAGAGTTTTATTTAAATTTATTTTCAAGATCGCTTAAAAATGAGGAAGAAACTTAAGACGTAAACTAAAAAAAATGAGATAATTAATTAAATATAAAAAAGAAACTACATATCCCCAAGGTTTTCCAGATTTTCGAAAATAAGGTTATTAACCATATTTTCAAGTTCATATTTCAAGTTCACTCGCCTCGATAATGCTACCCGCTCACGTATCGGTTGGTTAAAAACACAGCAGAGCTCTCTGGTAGCAGAGCTACCCAACGGATAGAGCGTGGTAAAAGACAATCTACCATTACCGGACGGATAAGGTATCCAAGTAGTACTATCCCACCGATGAGTGCGCTGGAGAAAGACGCTAGACTCATTTCTGTACCCGGACAATCTGCTATTAATAAGCAAATTTCACTGGGTTTCATATTTTGCATAATATCACGACATCGAACAATTATAAATAGTACATGATAATACACAAGTACATCAGGTAACTCACATGCTGTTCCCTACGAATATTGTTTATACAAGCTATGCATCAGTTTTTTTCAATGTCAGAACTCAAGCAAAGTAAAATCCTTTTCAGATAAATGAGTCAAGTAGAGACTTTTCTTGATGTAATTTTTAAATTCTGTTAACTCGGAAAGGAAGAGGTGAAAGATGAAATAATAGGGAGTCATCATCACACCTTGTAGTGTTCTAACGTACCATAATTTATTGTGTGGTTCTCCGTCAGGTTATACAGAAAAGGAACAAACAATCTAAGGGGCATTGGCGTACATGATAGTGTTTCAAAGAAGGTAATGGAATGGTAAAAAGTATACGTCATGGATTTACGGAATGAATCGAAAAATGAATTTTGGTGTTTTTCTACTTATACATCCTGACCTTCAGAGCAACGAGAAGAAATTAAACAATTTTTTACAGAAAAATACGAGAAACAGTTTTTAATATTGCTAAGTTGATATATGAATTACAGTAGTGTATCACTGCAAAAGAAAGTCAGGTAAAGGCATGAAATAAAACTCTTTATTGATTTAATTTTAAAATGTATTTAATTAAAATTAATTGTAAACGTCAGTATTATAATAATTTGAAGCAAATCTTAATAATAATATAATTTTTTAATGCTTTCGCGGTGGGGGTCCTTCATTGATTGATCTTGGTTGTTGATTCATGACAGACGGGAGAAAATTCTGATACGCTAAATCACACAGGGCCTTGATCATGTTGGAATCATAAGGATTCAATTGGTGTCATGGCGCAAATTATCTGCGAGTATTTGAATAGTGCAGCACTAAAACAAATCTTGGTTTAGATTCATTTTGATTCTGGTTGACTCTGACTCATCCTGCTTCGTTTGGTGTGAAGTGAACCTTAGAGTTATCTGAACAAAGGGAATCATCAACTGAGTATCTCATAATTAAATCTTTGACTTCTCAAATTTCGTGTGTCTAACCAGGCCCAGATGAAGAATATGCATTGGATGATATCAGTTGCAAACTTCTCAAAAAGCTCTTTTGCGACGTGGTGCGTCGCGGGTGGCTGTGCAAGAAGAACGTGAGACCTCCAGTAGCTTTAGCAATATAACTGCACTACGTTAGTTTTCAGATCCAAAAAGCAATGTTATACTTGCTCACTAGCTCACCACGAAGAGGAAAGGTGACTAAGACATATTAATCCAAATATTTATATACTTTTCTGACATAAAGGTAAATTATATGCTATTATGACAACTCTTTCGACAAAATCCATAGTTTAAACAGAAATAACGGATTACACGATAAATCAAATTTACATGTCAATGTCTCAAAAGTTCAATGATATACTATCTATAAGAAGAAGTAAATACCCTGATATAACTTCGTTTGATGCAGGTTTAAAGATGTGAAATAGTAAATATATATGGAATGGTTTAAAAATATGAAACTGCCGTAAATTTTTCGGTGCTATTGTAGTATACTAAAATAAGCAAAAACAGAAGAGAAAACATAGTAATAATTTAAAAGTTTTAAAATGAATTGGTAAAAATTATTGTTCATTATAGTAAACTTTAGTCAGAAAGCGACCATTCTTCAAATATATTGTTTCAACTTAATCGGTGTATTTGTTGTTTTTAATACACCACAATTCACGAATTAGTGTTACAACGACTAGTTATAATATTTACAGATTAGTTAAAATTATTAAAAGTTTCATAACTGGTTTTATGCTTATCAAACGTCAGGCACGCACATGCTACCTTAATGTGTGTAGCTCAGTTCCAAGTTAGAACTCGTTGTCTAATATCCAAGTGGCGCGACGGGGAGAGTGCTGGCACTTAAAGTTTCTACCGTCGAAGGGAAAATTGCTGTCTACATCTAGCATACAGCATGCAAACCATTGCAAATGTTGCGAAAATTGAAATTATATTTTAATGGGAAGTGTTATAAGGGATAAGGAGATCTTTCGCAAATACCCGACCTTTTGCTACAAAACGGTGGAAACCGCGAGAGAACCCTTTAAGGGTGGCATTTAGGGGTGCGAACCCCCGAAAATGATGTGGGAGTGTTCGTAATCGTGAATTATATTACTTTTAACAACCAATTCCTATACTTCAAAACAGTGAATTATTTCGGAGAGTTCCAAACCTTGAATTCACTAATTTAACTCTACCAAAACAGTTTCCAATATACACCCCAAACTGCTCCGTAACTCGGAGAAAATTGTCTTAAACATATATACAATTGTAATTATCAACAAAATGTATACAACCGTGATTGTTAGACCTACGAATAATTGCATTAATATTTACACGCATATTTTTGAATTTGATAGAGAAATAAGAAATATCCTAACTCTTAAGTATTATTTACGGGATATTACTTGATGAAAATAGTACTTAATTTTTCCTGAGTTTTATGAAATAAACTCTAATATAAGTTTCACGTTCTTCAGAAAAGCAAATTTGACGAAATCCAGGAATCAAGGCAAAGTGATTAATAATGTTTTAACTATTCTACCGCTTTATAGTGTCGTAAAGGGGTTGCTACTTTTGTGGCCATCTAATTACTCTTACAGCTCTCATAATAAAATGACTCTAAATTTTGTTGCCACCAATTAAGGATTATTAAAAGAAAATTAATACTTTATTATAAAAACAATAAATTCGCTTTTGTTGTAATTCGTTCTCAATAAACTTAGAAAAACATTTGAAATCAATAAAGTGTGAAGTGAAGCATATTGGGGAAAAAATAGATAAATTTCAATATCATACATATAAACGATTGAATTTGTTTCATCACCTACTTTAAAATGAAAACATGAAATGCAGGTATCATTTTCACAGCGCCAGGCGATGTGAGTACGCTCTTTGTATTTTGTCAATTTCACTAATAACCCCTTCCGGCTTCAATATGATCACATCAACTGATACAAACACAAATAATCCATCGCGAACGGTTTTAAACTTTTGATGATGCCTGTTCGTGCAAAAGGAGATAAAAAGAATACGTTCTATTTGACATCCACTATATGAACCCATTGAATCCAGCTATTATTAACAACCAATCAGATGAGCTCTTCCGTTTTGCTCCGAAATTAAAGATTTAACGCCTTAATGGAATTGGCAAAGGAAAAGTAATAACCTTGAATATCTTTAAAGTGTTTTAATATGTGGCATTCAAACAAACAAACAAAGAAATGTAATTGATAACAACTTTCTGAGAAATACTTAAAATATTGTCAACAGGAAGGAAATGTTTTTCTAAATTCTTCGAACCATAATCTACTGATGCAATACGAATATTTTCTTTTCACAAAAAAATAATTATGGCAATAACGGACGGATAGTTAGAAAAAAAGAAAATTAATCCATAATTATGGCTTCATTATTAGTAAATAGTTAAGAGTGGTCATAAATACTTCACAGATTACGCTTTGAAATATTTTAACAAATTATTTTTTGTCTCAAGATAATCAAGAGTAACGTCCTAATAAATCTTATAATAATCTGAAGAAAATGTTTAGTTTTGAAGAAAAAGACATTTTAATATCTCAAATCTCGTCGGAAATGGCGCAAATATCTGAATTTTAAACATTAATAACTGATAAACGGTTCACAAAAATCTAACATTGTTTACTTTTCTTATAAACCAATAGTACTACAAATGTACAAAAAAATCTAATTCTGAGACATGAAGGTCCACTATATGGCCGATTCCACCAGTTTTTATTATTTTATTTACGAAAATATATTCACATTATATTTACTGCTTTCATTTACATTATATTTATTGTTCATTACTGCGTATTTACTGCTTTATTATATTTATTACTTTCACCAAACATTAATTCTCTGATTGGTATGCTTGTGTTGGCACGAATGTGAAATCAAGTCCACTAGTTTTAATTATTTCTTCATAAATTTTATTCACTTTCTATTTTATAAGTTCACCAATCAGATACAAAGAATGTGAAAGAAAAATAGTTAAAGATAAGTGTGAAAAAGAAGTATAAACATTTCAAATAAAGGAATATATGGTATTTTTTATAAACTCGTATTGTTTGCATACCTAATGTATATTGTAGTACGAACATATTAGGCAAGTCTCTAATGATAAAATATATTTTGCTCCGATGTGGAATAATCAATTCTTTTATTGACTCAACTCCCCTTTGCTATATGATGCGAAGTTGTACCTCGTCCTAAAATATGACCTTCGAAAACGAGTTATCAGGTGGTTTGAGCAAGTTTACCGCTAGCCAGACCCGCAATTCTTCCATCAACTGCTTTGAAGGAAACAGCTTGCAGTTTGGAAACAGCGGAGAACTCAGCCCACGCGAAATTCTGGACCAGATAAATTGAAAAAGATGGACAGAACTGCACAATCAGCATAGGTAAAAGAAATCGCTTCAGTTATATAACAGCGGTGGAAAAGCGAGGGTGATTCGTAGCATACAAGTACGTGAAACTGCGTGGGATTTGTTCCGACGGCAATAACACTCGTCGTGACCAGATAAAATGAAAAACACATTTTGTATGGTGTCAGTGATAAAAGTATGAAGTAACTTAATATTTTCTCTAATAATTTCTGATAAATAATGGTTTCAAAAGAGTTTGTACAAAAAATATTATTTCGAGAGCATTATTAAATATATTATGCTGTAAAATTTTTATGCTAAAAAAATAAGATTTTAGTTCGCAATGCTCAACTTAATATGCACGAACATTCACATTTAGTGATAAAATAGAACAACAATGTTTTTAGACGTAGGTACTTTTGCACCTTTTTGGAATTAATATAACATGTCCGCCAAATAATTACAAATAACAACTGTTGCTCTTCATGTTTGTTCACAGACATGAAAATGTAGAGTTCAATGCTTTATTTTTATACGGTTAGTGTGACGTATAAAATCCAAAAGTAAACTAACAGGAGAAAATATTGTTTTTTTTATGCAAACCTCACATGAACAGCATACTCCGAACCTTTAAACGCGTTAACTAAATAATCATGAATTTTTCAACTTACATTTTTTGTTTTGTTTAATGTAATATAAACTCTTGGTTTTTTCTTAATATTCTTCATGTATATTCTCATAAAAAATTGACCGATTTTTATTGTTAAGAATAAAAACATTCTTAGGGATATTCTGGAATCTTTAAAATTTTGATGCGTAACGTTTTTGCCGTATTGAAAGTGTTCACGGTTTTAATGAAAACGACACGTTTCTGCAGTGACTAAATGAGAAATATGTATACTGATATGATGACGTATGAAACTATTTTGTGGTAAACAATATATTAATTCAGACAACAGAATCATAACATAATATCAGTTTCTCAAAAACATTCTCTTTCGAAATGATAAAAATGTTCAACTTTTAGCCATCGAATGAAAGCATACGTGTTCATTAAAATGTATTGAAATGACATGTAAAAATACATGTTCATTATATGATAGACTATAGGCAACTTTCTCAGATATTATGAGACATTAATCGGGGACTCACGACTATCAAGCTTGGAAATTGCTTTTTAACTTTTTGGTTAATGCGCATCACCAGTAAGGATCTTTCACCACAAAATAACGGTTCAAATTATATATATATATATATATATATATATATATATATATATATATATATATATATATATATATAT
>NNCF01127229.1:27158-64695 GCA_002313205.1 Laupala kohalensis
TAAGGGAAAAAAAGTTTACCTTAAGTGTTTTACGAATTGAAACTCCCGGAGGACGGCAGGTTCTTCATGTTTCCTAAGGGTTACTTTTTAGTTGTCTTCTAAGTGCAGTGTTCCAACTCAAGGGCACCCGTTTCTTCCCAATCGATGGACATGAATCCGTGATAAACGATAAATTCTATTAATTATATTATGTTGAATGAAAATGGGAGACGGGACCGATATTCGAATTCGGGAAGTTGAGCTTAACGAGCTCAAGCGCTTACCAACTGCGCCATCCCGTTCGCCTCCCGGCCCACTCTACCATTAACATTCAACTTGCGAGACCCAAAGACCTGGTCTCATGAGAGCCGGGGTGGGGGCGAACGGGATGGCGCAGTTGGTAAGCGCATTACCACAATTTAAGACATTTTTGTGTGTTTATGGACATATACTAATAAATCCACCACAATGGACAGTTCACCTGCGGCCGTAGCAGAAGGTCGCGGGTTCGAGTTCGTCGCAATTTTCACTTGGCCCCAGACGATGTAGCTACTCGGAAGGTCTCTTAGGGTCATTGACCTCTTAAAAAGGTTCAGCGAGTCTCGAAACGAGGCAAAGAGCTTGTGATATGAAGAATTGATGTGCGTTTTGAATTTTCAGTTGCGGTAAGCATCAGTTCCGATGCTCGTATGGAGCGTGTGTCCCGGAGGAGAAAGAGTGCGACGGCTACGATGACTGTCTCGATAAATCGGATGAAAACAATTGTGGCGTCGCTTTGGGTACCTGCGAGTAAGTTACTTGAGTCACGTATTAAAAATGATGTAGAACAGCATCGTCCAATTGGCGGCCCGCAACTTATAGTACATGTTACGTCATATTTCTCGTCACACGTTCGTTCAGAGGCACAACTTTGTGTTTTAAATCTATGCTGTCAGACTTAATATTTGAGAGGTAACGTTCGGTGAGAGAAAGTAGAAAATTGTATTTCGAATTACCCCGTCACAGATTACAATATGATAACGTTTTATTATAATATTAAAAATATTTTTTAAAAATAAAGAAATACGATTTAATTTTTCCAGGTTGGAATAATATAAACGTGTTGATGCAAATGAAAATATTGCTTTTTACAAATAAATAAATATGACTCATTAGTATTCTTTATCGGGCAACATTGTCCTGGACCGAACTAGAGAAAACATAAAATGAAGGCGACGCTCCTACTACAAGACAAGAAGTACTCGAACACATTTGTATCTTTTTTTTCAGGAAAAGCGAGTACAGGTGTCAGTCAGGAAAGTGCGTTCCACAGGAAACGTTGTGTGATGGAAAAGTGCATTGTCCAGACGAATCGGACGAAACCCCGGAAGCATGTCGAGCGATTGTGTAACTAAAACACAATCTTTTTTTGTTTATAACATTTTTGTACTAACATATCTTATTTTTATCATAAGTCTTCATGTCATCTTCATCCGTAATTCTATTTCTCTTTTCTGGATTTATGTTCAACATTTTTATGCTCTCCCTGTAGCACAAATACCCGGCGTCGCCCGGCATTGAAAAGGAGACTTAAGACAATCGTCAATGGACGTTTAAAATTTTAAAACAATTCTCAAATAAAATATAAAAGTATTAATTTCCGTTATTAAACGAACATATCAAACAATTACATCAACATTCAAAGAAAAATTGGTACTGTGAATTGATATATTTTACTCTACAGAGGGTAATAAAACACCACTAAACAGGTTCGTTTTAATTTCGCCTATTTTGCTCGGCGATTCCCGAAGTTCCGATATTCTCAATTCATTTGTCAGTTTCCATATTTCGTCTCTGCTTTCGTCTCTTATTCAAATTAAATACCACGAAGATAACCCACAGAAATACAAAAAAACAGTTTCAAAATACTGTCTGCTGACATGACCATAATCAAGAGGTACGTTAAATTCCAGACACAAGGAAAATAGAATTTACGCAGAATGCTTAATAAATAAAGTGCACAGTTAAGACCTTTGAATATTTTATTTCACTTTTAGGTTATGTACTTGAAAAAAAAATGTTCTTCAAAGACTTTACATAATTTTGCTTCTACGATTCCGTCACGCAGATTGTATGTTCAGTGGATTCTCCTTCCGTCTCACATAACCTCACAATCGAACTCTGTCGGACACATTGGAAAGCTTCACACTCAACAAGTTACGCGAGTGAAGATTCACATCTACTGATTAGCGGCCAATATTAATTGTTATTCTGCTTTTGTAGTTCATAAATATAAAACCATACTTTACATTTTAATTGCAATAACCTTTAAGAGGAGTCCTTTGAAATTAATTTCAAACAATTTTATCGATTGCCTTTTTCCGATTTCCATGCAACAGACCGAATTCCATAGATTTCACTTTTTTAGCATAGATTGTCGTGAGAGCTCTAAGCGACAATTTATCGCGATTCCTCTCCATTTCTTCACATATATTGTTTTGGCCCGTCATTTCTATGTAAAGTTCTCCTTTTCAACATATTTAACAGAGTTTTGAAAGTGTTACATTTTATTCCAAGTTGTAGTATAATCCGTCCAAAACAATTAATCAAGTTTTAATATAACAAAACCAGATGTATTTTTTATTGTTGTATTTGTAAAATGGGAAAAGTAGCATAGTGCTATTGAAGCTTATCTACATGGAGCGATAGGAGTTAGGAGGTATGGGTGTTTAAACTATTGTTACCAAGTGGGTCGCTTAGCTGCGTTTACCAACAACTTGGCCCACGTGGAGGGGTTAGTAAGTAGAAATAGTTAGCAATAGTTAGAGTTATTGATACTAGTAGGAGTTGGACAGAGGAAGGAAGTTTGTCTTTCAGTAGTAACAGCTATATGAACTGGGACATTGAAGTGGAAAGCTACAAATTTTCTGGCCCATCGGGAATCGAACCCGGGATAACTTGGTGATGAGCGACAATACTATCACTTGAGCCACGGGCGGGGTTAGATGTAATTAATTCCACATGAATGAATCTCTACTTGCTGCTCCACCACTTAGCCACAAAATCATGTCCAGATAATATCCTTATATTGATGAGACCCTAAATCTGTCCCGAGCCCTAAATTAGAAACCTGGAAGGGAACAAATTGAGAGCTCAACATATGAAAGTTTCCCATATCTTAACGGTAAATCTTGCTGGTCTCTGACAATTTGAGCATGAAAAGGATATTCTTTGAGATGAAATGAAGAATATCTTTCCGAAGCCAAAACACGATCGATCACGCCTAATTTTCTTGTAGCAGACAACTGGACGGTACTGACAAAATTTAATTAGTTTTTCATCAAGGTTCATGGGGACTGTTCGTGGTGACGAATTTTTGCGAGAGGACGATTTCGAACACGACAAAAGAGATGTGAAAAAAATCCTTAAAATCTCCTAAAAAGTCATTAAAATTAATTAATAAAATTTGTTCTAGTCTTTTGTAAAGTCGTTGTAATGTTTAAAAATTTAATCTCCCTCTCGAGAATGATGAAAGTTGTAATTGTAGATGTCCAACAAACGCATTCCGATGCAATTACGGTGCATGTGTTCCACTGTCTTCGAAATGCAACGGAAGCGCAGAGTGCAAAGATGGATCGGACGAAGCGCAGTCCATTTGTAAAACCCAAACTGAGAAGTTCCGATGCAGGTAAGTTTTTAGAAATCGCTTTCCATACTCTAAAGAATGAAACATATTTATGAGTGTTATATCGTTGTAGAACGGACCAATTTTCTTGCGAGACTGGAGGATGTGTAGAAGATCACCAGGTATGCGATGGACAGAAACATTGCATCGATGCGTCAGATGAAGACTCTACACTCTGTCAGAAGAGGCAGTAAGTTAGCTGATATTTATGTACTAGTTCCGCCCCGCTCTAGTTTCCCACTCGTGTCTCCAGAAAGCGATATGATTTTAAGGAATATGCGCTTGGTTGTCCTGAACAAGCCGCTTCTCAATATACGGAACCGTCAACGTTTCGGCTATCCTTCAAGGCAATGACCGGAGTTAATTAGTTGGGACATTCTACGAGGTGGAAAGTATTATACGTCGGTTAAGCCCTCGCCGGAAGCTATTCATCCTGAATGGCCGAGCGCCGTGAGGTGTCTGCGTGGAGAGGGGCGGAGCAGGAGGATTCAATGGTACTAAGGGACAAGTGCCACTACTAAAGATCGATCCACTATCAACATTAAGATTATTGAATTGGATGAATGTACGTCTGCTACTAATAATGTGAGTAAAAACGACCCTATATGCTGGCAAATTTATTATTCACTCTTGTGCATATCATATGCATATCAACGACACCTGTCAAAAATGTAAGACTGTAATAACTTAAACATTACTCACAATATGAAACATGTACATAAATACACGTGATACGTTGCATCTCATGTCTGAGACCATCAGGCGAAACAATGATAGAGACTGAAACATCGCGGTAATTGAGAGTTTTAAATAAATAATTAATAACCTACGACCTTTTATGGAGGAATAATATTTATATTTTCGATCTTCACAGAGAATATTTAAAAAAAATTATTCTTCGATAAAAGTTATTATTTATTTAATTAGATTATATAATGGACGTTAATCAAAGTAGAAGTAGAGTTATAAATTTTTGATTTCAGAAGAGTGAAGAATAAACTTTTGTCTGCGTATAAGGTCGTTTTTGCTCCCAATATTAAGATTATTAAGTGTTTCGATTATAAAGGCATAATCATGGGACATCTCGATCGCATGGAGAACCGCAGCCGATTCAGTTCTCTCTCCGTGGTGTGGCATGTTTTCCAACCAGCGCTGTCGATAGATCTAATGCCATACTTCTTATGTATTTGTCTACTTTGTCTTTGGGTAACCGACTTTTTTCTTCCCCCCCCCACCCCCCACCCCCTCTGTGTTTTTTGGTCGTTTGTTAACAAGTACTTCATGTTTTACGTAAATTTTATGTAATCGATTCGTAGACGCAAATTCCTCTTTAACAATGGATATAGTATAGTGTGATTCTCATTTTCGTATTTACAATATTTTTCTCGACCTCTGCATTCATATTAGGTAAGAGGTTTTGCGTTTAGATCCAAGAAGAACACTATTCATTACGTGTCAAGATTTCCCCTTATTTCGTATCTTCTTCAGGGATTGTAGTATCTTACTTCATAGTCATTCATTCACGAATATTCCTACATGTCGAATAATATATCCATCTGTACATCCTCTTGACAGCACATGCAATCATGTCGAAAAAAAATTTTTGGACCTAAACGCAAAAATCTTATCACAATATTCGCATTTTTGTCATTGGAATATTCATAAACTCTCACAAGGTCTATTCACAGGTCAGTGGGTGATCGCTAGTTGAATAACTATGGTACAGGGGATAGTGTAGTGGTTGGCACCCCAACGCGTTAAAGTGGAATTCCCGGGTTCGACCTCCGGTTTCTAATTTTGCCGCATGTGTGTTCGCCCTTGAGCAGATGCGGAGTGGGCCACTTGCGTTGTCGCTCCGGCCAGTGCGTGGCTGCGAGCGCGTGCGACGGGCGCGCGGAGTGTGCGGATGGCAGCGACGAGCATCCGTGGCTGTGCGTGAGCGACGGCGGGGGCGGGGGCTGCGTCGTGCGCGGAGGCTTCGCGCCGCCTCCTTCCTCCACCTGCCGCTTGCCGCCCGCAGCGCCACATACGCGCTACGCGTTCGACGGAGGATGTCACCCCAGTCAGTGCGAAGTGGGCGCAACCGCACCTGAAGGCAGCGCACTTGTGTACACTTGCGACCAAGGACACGAGCTGATTGGTCCCGACAAAGTGAGATGCATCAACGCCTCATGGCAGCCTCTCCCTTTGCCCATGTGCGTGGCAGGTGAGTGGATGCACTTAGCTTCTCGCTGCAATCGAAGACACGATCGAAAGAAAGAAAGAACAATTGTCGAATCGATTTCCACGACAAAAACGCCTTTTTTAGCATGTCTGGTATTTTGTACTGAATCATTGAAATCTCTCTAGTACTCCTGTTTTATTACCTGCTATCCAGTCTTTTAATTTAATTTCGTAATAATTTTTGGGAAAAAATTAAATTATCACTTATCGTAAAAACAATTTATTTATAGTAATTTTTATGAACAATTTCATTCTATCGATTTTCACGACCATTTGATTCCCTAATTAGTAAACAATAAATGATACTGAGAATTGTGTATGTCGCATAATAAGGAACAAATATAAAAAATGAATTTGTGTATTTGCGCGTATGTGAGGAGAAAAAGTGTTTGTTAAAAAGTAAAGGGGAAAATGAATTGGGATGTGTGATGTATGGAACCAAACGAGGAGAGAGAATAAAGGGAGACATGTACCAGAGAGTACAATTAAAGGGATCATACAATGCATGTATTTCGTCAAAACAAAACATATAAACGACAAACAAGTAAATACTTTGTGTTTAATTAGAAGAAAATCATTTATGCTAAAATTTTAAAATTTCTAATAATTTATGTTAAAATTAAGTTGATATTCAATACTGAATACAGTTGCTATTAAATTACTCAATTTATGCTTTCAATTAACGGAAGATTAATTTGGATAATTATCAGTTTAAAATCAGATTTTTTTAATTAATTTAAAAAATAAAATTAATGAATGCTTATAACAGCATTTTACTTCAATTTAGAATGATGATGTATAAAATTAGTTTGCTTTTCATTATGAAATCTGTTACGTATTAAAACACATCAACGCTCGCAGCAATGCATAATCATGTTTCCTCCGAAGTTTTAGTCTGGAAAAATAAAAATTCCGGTAATATTTTGGTTGTAAAAACGTAGGCTTACGTAGCTTGCGTCTCAGTAGACGTAACTACCAACGTTTCGGCCATCTTGTTGTAGCCCTCTTCAAGGCAAAGTCAGAGTCGTAAAGACCAACGTTGTTGTCTATAACCATTGCGACTCTCTCTCTCTCTCTCTAACTGTCTCTGTCTCTGTCTGCGGGAAGGAACACAGGGCGATGGAATTTTAAATGTTATTTTATGACATTTTATTGTCTAATAACTGTTAACTTATATAACAGTTGGAATAAAATATATTCCATCACCGCTAGAAATAATCAGGGGTACTAGTATTTACGTCCATTATATAATACAAAGCAAATAAATAATTTAAGACTTACGACCTTACGGATATTAAAAATTTTAAAACAAATAATAAATAAAAAATTTAAAAATAAACAATTTTTCAGAAATAAAACGTAAATATAAAATATTAATTACAACGAATTACAACAAATTTAATTGAAAGAAAATTGGTACTGAGAATTTACATGTTTCACCCGACAGGGTATTAAAACACATGTCAATCAACGAGTCTCTTGGATTTACGAAGTTCATTCTCCGAGACAAACCGAGTCGTAGTAGATAAACCTACCAACGTTTCGGCCTTCTTCAGGGTAATGTCAGAGTCGTACAGAGACCTATGTCGCTGTCGCACTAGGCAGATTATCCTACGATTGAATAGGAATAGTTTCGCGTGTCCTTTTATTATTCCAAGACCGTACGTAAATGCGTGACGCAAATTGAACTCTGACGTACACGTAATCAGTCAGCTTCACAGTCAACAGTCATGCGAGTGAAGAATCGTATCTACTTATTAGCAACCAATTCTAATTGATTTTTGTGCTCTTGTAATTCATCAATATTAACCACACCTTGCATTTTAATTGCAATAACCCTTAAGCAATATCCTTTCAAATTTCAAGTAATTTCGTCGCTTGCTTTTTCCGATTTACATACAACAGACCGAATTCCAAAGAATTCACTTTTATTTCGTTTAGATTCTATAGATAAAGGGAAGGGAAGGAGATACGACACAATTATGAGTCCAACTACAACTGATTGACGCCACAATGAGAAAATGCGCGATTTTTTTTTTTTTCGGAAATATGAGAAATTCCGCATTATACTCGTGTACTTCCCTCCCCGTTGCTCCTCTCCTGATTAAGGCCCCGCGTCGCAAGTGTTCTCTTCACTTTGTATATAAATAGAAATATCTGTAGCAATAGATCGCAACGCCTTCCTTGACGACGCCAGAGTTGAATGAACTACTGTTACTCGCTTTGTAGCTGCAGGAGAAGAGCGCCAATGTCTATGTGCGGAGAGACTGGCAAACTCTTAGAACATCTCACGGACTACAAAAGTGATGCGAAGGGAAATTGCGTGGGTTAGAAAGGGCGGGAAGGGAAATGTGAAGTGAAGGGTAAATCAAATGTAAAATGTGCAATAAATAATAATTAATTGTTTTGTTTCAGCGTTATATGTATTTTATATTTAATATTATTAATAAGTAATTATTAATTTGATTATTGTTTCAGCGTCAGATGTTTCAAATTTAACATTTTAATAGTAGTTTAATTGTATAGTTTAATCATTTATTTAACAATTTTTAATTTCAGTTCTTTGTAATGTGTATTTTTGTATATTTAATTGTATTTTCTCATATTCTGCCGCCGGGCCAGATCTGCCCATTTGCAGTTAAATAATAATAATAATAATAATAATTATTATTATTATTATATTCTGCAGATATGTCTTCCGTGTACCAACACATGGAGAAGACATGTAATAACTTTCGATCAGGTCAAAATGGCGACGAGCCGAGAATCGAACCCGGGAAACTTGCTTCGATCGCAGGGGTGCTGGCCACTACACCATCCGTTCGCCTTCCGCATCTCAACACCATTTCCACCCAGATGTATTCCCGGCACACCTGGGGCACAGCACCATACCGGAGATACGTGTCGCCTGGTTCACTTGTCTCCTGTTTGGGGATATGTCTCAGGTCCCCCACGATAAAAGCAGCTGTCCGGGGTTCGATTCCAGACACGTAACCATTTTCATCTGTCCAAAAGTTATCACATCTTACTGACTAGTCTAACACAGCTTCACACAACTTCACCGCGTATCAAAATCCATCCAATCACTATGAATTGGATGTGAAGTGGATACAATAAGGAGATGATAGTAATCTACGTGGCCACGCTGTAAATGAGTAAATTCTAACTGGTAAAGATAGAGGACATTTTATGAAATTGTAAATTTCATGTAGAAGACAAGAAAGCTTATATAAATAAACACTTTTGAATAGAAACCAAGAAATCGACAAAAGTCATATTAGAAATGACAGAAATAAAGAAAAAAACATGAACCCTGCACAAAATCGGGAAAAATGAACTAGTGTTAATGTATGAAGTGCTGTGGTTAGGTTAGGTTAGGTGAACCAAAACAAAATAAATAAAATACTTTATAAGTGGCGAGACGCAGACCGAGGTGTGCTCTTCTGCCTAACCACTTTAAAAATATTTACAATATTATTAGTAGGGTATTTACTATATCTACTACTGGGAAAATACGCTAAGGACCATCCCGGTATTGAACCTTAAGTGATTGAGGGAAACTCAGCGAAAACCCCAGTCAGGATGGCGGCTTAAGGTCAAACATTACAAACAATTTATAAGATAAAATAAGATAAAATTGATTTATAAACTAGTACTTGTTAGAAAAGAATCTCATTAGAAATGGAAAAAGGATTTTTGCAGAAAAAATGAATATAACATTACATAAGGATTATACCAAAGTTAAGTAAAACATTACAAAAATATACAAAAATACAAATTTTAATATATAAATATAAATACAGGAGTTTTTTCATTTTTTCACAGAATAAAATAACTCTTAGAGATTACATTATACCATGGTTTACATCTTAAAGTACATGAAAGAAATAACTACCAATCCATCTTTGACGAAACCTGTTGTTTGCAGTGGCCACAAGTCGAATGGATGCNGTAACTCTTAGAGATTACATTATACCATGGTTTACATCTTAAAGTACATGAAAGAAATAACTACCAATCCATCTTTGACGAAACCTGTTGTTTGCAGTGGCCACAAGTCGAATGGATGCGTCGTGTGCCCCTCTGGTTCTTCCGTGGAGCATCGAAGCGACGTGCGAGGCTCCGAAGGGTCCTCGAGGAAGAGGGTTCGTGCCTTGCGATGCCTCTCTTGTGCCCACGGGCACCGTGGCTACCTTCCACTGCCCGCAGTTCTACGTCCCTTTGGACCCCACAGATATCGCGGTGCGCACAGTGTGCCAATCGAACGGATCCTGGACATCCCCTCCACCACGATGCAAGCCAGGTAATCACAATCTCTTATTGACTTTCAACAAACAGTGGAACCTCCAATTAACCGTGTTTGCGATTAACTGTGGGGCTCACTCTTCCGTCGAAAAAAAGAATTTCAACTACAATTGTTACTATAGAGTAAATTTGTTCATTAGTTTCCTCGAAACTTAGAGAAAGACACTCTTCAGGTAGCAAAAAAAGTTTGACCTCCACGTCGTAATGAATTTGAGAAATATTAGAAATGAAGTAAGGAAAATAATTTCAAACTGATTACTTCATATTTCAACCCCTGATAATGTGACATTCTACACACATATGGAGGCATGTTTATGTACATAATTCATTAAATAAAGTGTCTCGATTAACCGTGGCTTTCATTTATCCGNAATTCATTAAATAAAGTGTCTCGATTAACCGTGGCTTTCATTTATCCGTGCGACCCCTCCCGCCCTAACCGCGGATAATCGAGGTTCTACTGTAGTTGCTAGTATGGTTTAGGGGGAGCATGCGTAAGCGCCATGTTTGATCTCGCTTCACAGATACAGTACATGGGACGCACGTGTTAACGTCGTGTTCTTATTTATAATTTTGAGTTTTTTATATATTAATTTGCTATCTATAAGACATCAACTTCACAACTGTATTATTTAGTGTATATGTAATTAAAATCCGGTCATCAGATATTAATTCTTCTACATATAAAACGAATGCTTGAAAATATTGCAAATGAGCTATAAAAGTTATTTTATATCTTTGTAATAATTGACGTTTATTATAAAAATCGTGCCTTTTACGAACAATTATCAATTAAAGTAATCTTATACGTAATCAATTTAAAATGTTCACATTTTTCTTTGTGGAACACACATCAAAAGTGATGAAGGACAGTCAAAACAACAATAAGATGATAACAATAAATAAGTTCGTTTACTATTAAATTTCGAACGCAACTATTGTTAATTGCTCCAATGACGTAATCACTAAACAATGATAGATATTATTTCACTGAAGGGAGAATATAACATCTTATACTTATTTAAAGCACTTTACAACTAGTTAAATGAGACATTATTACCTTAATAGAAGTTGACTACTATTACGATGCAATTATGGAAAAACCATTCGATTTTTACTTCATCAATTAATTTTTTTGAAAATATTTTTCTCCGCTTTAGCGTGAGTTTATATACAGTTTCTTTGTACTTGGCTCTAAACATGGCGCTTGCACATAGAGGCCTAGTACAGTGAGTTAAGACAGGGGATGAGAATTAGAGAAGAATATTTTCCTGTGACGAAAGTATACATGATAAAACTGGTTGCTTCGTTGGCTGTTGTGTTCAATGCAGTTGAACCGTGATTCATCCTTTGAGTATGTTGTGTGAACCGTGTATTGTAGAGATCAGTTCATAGATTACTCGCTCGACCAAACTGGTGCAATGGTGACATGTAATGTTACTTCATGGTTTTTCATCAGTCGATAACGACTGTATTCCTGTGACTACCTGCTACACGATCTCACCTAGCACTGACCCGACCTGCATGCTTAGTCTAGTCCTTTCTGTGGAGGTCTCTAATGATATTAGCTCAACTTTAGCGAATCAAAGAGCGAACAGACATGCTGAAACTTCGTCCAGTGAGGCGTCAGACTAACTTTAACGAGGTTTTTTTCAAGCACGTAACAATTTGGCAATCTGCGTTGTCTCACAAAGGAACTTTCAACAAACGCAGGTCAGAAGTGGTCCTGATGTTTTTTAATGCTGAAACATATTGACTGCAAGAGTATCCTGTCAAAACATTAGCGACGATGGCACACTGGAAGGCACTGACAAAAATTATGAAAAACTGATTCTTTTCACACGCCCAAGAGCCATTTTTGTGGGTCTTGTACACCCCTCAACTACGAAGCGAACGAGCATCGACATCCGAATCACGTGACTGAGCTTTGATTCGTCCTCCGACTTCTAGGAATCTTCACCAATCAGAGGGGACAAGTAAAATGCGATTAATTCAACAACGCTTTTTTCCCGCGCTTTAAAAAAAGTAGTAGATTCATTGAAGTCAAATAGTAAAGCTATGTATCTAAGTTCAGCTAAGAACGTTATTCATGTTCAAGTCTCCTTTCGCTATCTTTGTGTTAAAGTAAAATGTTAGATCTAAGATCTTATGAATACTTTCTTTGAATATTGACAGTGCTAAACGCTACATTTAAAAAATGATCATAATATAAGTAACATACAGGAGAAAATGAAAGGGTGCGTCACAATTTATTTCAACTTTTTTTTTTTCATTTTGGCAGATACAAGAGAAATAAATTATTTTCGGTACCACTAAAAAATCGCCCGTTTCTTAATATTATCTTATGCGTGTTTGTATGGATTTCTAGTGTGGATTTCCTCGTGAATTTCCCTGTAGAAAAGGAGCATTCATTGTACACCTGAAACATTTTGATTAAAAAGACTGAACAATTAACAAAATGGGTTTCATTTTGCTTACCTCACATTTTTTGTGTTGCAATTAAACACCACTGGCACTTTAAATGATACTATGAAAAAATATTTGTTTCCGCATTTTAAAACCAAAAGCAGAGAGAGAGAAATTTATAATTAGAGTCTAACCAATGTATGAAATATTTTAATTATAAAGCGATAGATATCCGTATTTTTTGAATTAACGGGATTCTGTATCGGAGAAGGATATTGACGTGATATCACTGCACGCGATGCGAAACTTACGGCAGCAGTCGGTGACCTTCCACTACAGCAACTGTTTCGGTTCCTCTTCTGGAATAAAGGTTTTTTGCGTCTCTCCTCATGATTCTTCAAAGTGCTAAAAATTGACAAACTTCTAGATTTTTTTTTCAGTGTCTTCCAGTGCGCCATCGTCGCTAATATTTTGACATGACATATAAATAGTCATAATGTTGCAGTATAAAATAATCAGGACCACTTTCGACCTGCGCTTGTTGGAAGTTCCCTTATCAAAAATACAGTTTTTTACCTGTCCGCCATCTTAACGTCAATTACCAGAATGTTCGTAACTTCTCCTTCATCAATCCAAATCTATTTATTTTTCTTCATTAAAAATAACGACCTGAATCTTAGCGGATCATTCGGAACAGCTAAAGAAAGAGATTTTAAATGTCACAATTTCGTATAAAAGTGATTTATTTCTGCAAATCTCTGATTATGTAATTAAATGTGAAAACAGAAGATTATAAACAAATGAAATCGAAACATTAATATCATATGAAGTCAGTAACTGTCTAAAAACAACTGTAATAAAAATTACCTGTAAAAAACAGTTGAAATTATTCTTCGAAATCTAACACAAATAGTAAGGAGATAATAAAAATCATATTTGACACATTTGGGTGCGATATTAAACATTTATCGAAATAAATAAATAATTTAAGACCTACGACCTTATGATGGGCGCATGTCATTTTCTGTTTCGGTTTCAAGAACACGTTTCGACTTGCTCCTAAATTATTATTTCTGTCATTTTATTTGTCTTGTTTAGGTTTGTTCATTTACTTATTTATTTAATATCTCATTTGCAATTTCTGTAGTAATAAATATATTATTACACTAATATCCTTCATTCAGTGTGAGTTGTCAGTTTTCATGTATTCTCATTTGCTTAAGTTGCTAACTAAATCACAACAATGCACTCAATCGCATTCCTCAACGCATTCAAAGCTGATTTTCAGAAGGCATACATGACTTGGTACCTTATATTGACACAGGGATCAGTGCGCTGGAAAAGATCACTAAGAATACGATCGGCGGTTGGACTACAGTCATGAATTCTCGCCGTCCTTCCAACTGCTACCACCCGGTTAGACCAACGACACATGCACCACCCTAACTCTTCACTCAGAATAGGTTTAGCGTGTTAGATGACATATCCCAGCTTCCTCCCATAACTAATCGTATCATCCCCTCCCGTCCAGTACCGAAACCTGTTCACAAACCACGCACTGGTAAGCACAGCCGCCCAAAACAACGTAAAGTAGTGCTACTCAGAGATGAAGCCAACACTTCCTCGCAGAAATCAAACGTGCTCATATTAGCTGATTCGCACGGTCGCCACATGTCCTCCGTTTTGCGTGGATTGCTTCCCAGCCAGTTCTCAGTCTACGGTTTCTTTAAACCAAACGCTCGTTTGGCTGAAGTTATTCGAGAACTGCACACCTACACTAAAAAACACACAGAGCGGGTCACAGTAATCATCATAGGTGGGCAGAACGATATAAACTTGGGTGGTCACTTCAACGCGTCTGAACATTTACAAAAACTAAAAACGGCCTCGCAGCACGCTAAAATAGCAATCTCTAGTCTGCCTTCACGCTTCAACGTTCCACAAATAAACCACGAAATTAACCTGGCAAACATCTCCCTAAAACATCACCTGGCAGACACAAAAATCACATTTTTTGATTTGCAACCACACATGACTGCCAAGGACTTTACCCAGCACGGTTTACACCTGAGACCGTCTGGAAAATTTCACTTTGGTTCTCTTCTAGCTTCACATCTGACCTCACATTTTCCTCCTGTTCCTTCACCCACTCCTACACCTCCTCTTCCACCTCCCTCTGCCCCTACCTCATCATCACCCCATCCCCTTCCCAACCCCACACCCATTTCTTCCCCCGCCCCTGATCTTCCTCCTCCATCCTCATCCCACTCGCCCTCATCTATTCCTCCATCCACATCTCCAGCCGCCCCCATACACAGTTAGAACTTGCGCTCAGGAATACAATGTGGTACACGAAGGTGACAATCGCGTTCGGGTGCAGCGTGCGGGCTTGATCCGGAACTAGAAGCTGTACCAAATTCATATTCCCCTCCAAAATCTAACTTCGATTCCATTTCTCGAGAATCACAAACTCTTTTCGAAAATAAAATAATTATATTTCATCATAATGTACAATCCCTTTCAAATAAATTAACAGACATCGAAATTCTTGTTCACGAAAATCCATTCAATTTGCTATGTCTCACAGAACATTGGTTATCAACTAACAACATCAATGATACTTATATTTCTTTATCACGCCATTGTTTTAGTATTTTTAAAATATCTGACAACAATTTCAAAACTATTTTCCTGCATGTTAGTATTATGTCTTATTATTGATATAAATTTAGTTGTATATGTAGTCAACCCTGGCACGGTTGTGTACATTAATTCTGTAGCCCCATCCTGACCCGAGTTTCTCTCCGGGTTTCCTTCGGGTAGATGCGGACTTTTTATAAAGACTCGCTGAACTCTTGCCTAGGGGCGGCATCAATTGAAATAATTATTCGCGAATCTAGTGTTATTTAATAGTTACGAATTATCAACAATACTTTCAGAATGATTTATAGTTTGATAATAATAATACGTACTTGTGAAATGACTATTCTATGTTTTATTGAATACAATCTTTGTTGGTATTTGTTAATACCAACGTGTCGAACTATTTTTTATCGTTGGGAGTATGTTGAAATGTTAAATCCCTTAAATGCGTTTGGGCCCTTGATCGGAATTGATGGGATTTGCTTGCTTCCGGAGAGTAAATTAGTCTGTTGTCCTCCACGTGGTCAAACGCAGTTTGTACTGTTTTTTGACAATAAATTTATTATTATTTATTTATAATTGGAAAGAAACTTCCGCGGGAAACTATCGGTTCTAGTGAGGGTTCGTTGTCGATATATTCATTGAAGTTTCCAGATGTTTTTAAATAGTGTGTTGTTAAAAGTAAAATGAAGAATCGGTCTCTGGTCGGAAAATTATTTGTGTATTTTGGTATCTCAGTTTTAACAATTGGTGCTGAGGGATATTTACAAAAGTTTATAAACTTTATAAATAATACAGCGATGTTCCTATATTGTACTATAAATTTTTTTATTATTATTCATAAATTAATATTTGATTTATTTAAAATAAGGAAACTAGTCATTGAAACTTTAATTTTTCTGGACTGGGGAAAAATCTTGACAAAGAAGTTACTTTATGACTATTACTGTTAAGATTCTTAAGACTGTTAAGTACTGTTAAGTACTGTTATTCATGATGTGATAGAATGTGGTAAAATGGGCCCAGAAATTACTCCGTTGATTGTAAATGGTCTGCCAAGCCAGTATGGAATGTGGCCTTGGCTGGCAGCTCTTTACATTCGGATATCAGAGGAATGGACATTCTGGTGTGGGGGAAGCCTTCTATCCGATTCCATCGTTCTCACAGGTATGTTTTTACTTCTGTTGCGATTGTGTTTGATCTTATGGCATTGTGGTATGGCTTTATAAACATATTTTGTATTACAGCGGCTCATTGTGCTTGGAATCAAAATCCAGATCATATGCGCATTGCTTTTGGAAAGTTTTATAGTAATTTTGAACGAAAACAAGAAATGACCCAAATACGAGAAGTAAGTCAAAGGTTAACAGTTAATCTCTATATTCCACACAGTATGAAGACCTATTAGCCACACATGAAAATTACCCACCTTCAGAAAATTGAGTCTCTGCACATTTTGGTTTCTTAAGGTACTAAAGGTCAAACGATGAATAACACACTTATGAATACCAATACTACACTCGTTAACTTTGCCAACAACCAGGGGAGTACCCAGGATTTGATTTGGGGTGGAATATCACACAAACAATTATAAAAGTTTTATATATACACAGGTGTGTGTGTGTGTATAAAATATATTTATGTGTTCTACATGTACTTGAATGTACATTATAAATGTATACTGTAAGGTAGAGCTAGGGGAGATTGCTAAGAGCAGTGGGGGAGAAGGACTAGAATGACTCTAGGTAGTTGTACAACTGCAGTAATGGAGTGTTCACGTTGATTGTTTCAAGTGGCTATTTTGATTCATTTTCTCAAGGTAAGTCCTTGATTTTTCATAACTCATCCTCTGAATTTGTACAGAAAGGCAGTAATGCAAAATGTTTTAAAATTTAAGGATTTCCTATAAGTTACAAATCTAAACTAACAAAGTGAACACCAATAGTTATTTCCAGAAGCGTCTGTGTTTAAATAAACGGTTGCGCAATCTCTCATGCCAAAATGGGAGAGTTTGCGCATCTACTACTCAGGAAAGATGTTGTTCCCAAGCTTCCAAGTTAGGAGAGATTACGTACAGAAGGAAAGAAATCAAAGGGCAATGAGGATGGACTGATTTAAGTTAAACGTGTTACCGAGCAACTTAATGTTATTTAGTTATCTTATCTCAGCTTATTTCTCTATTTTTTTTCTCTCTCTCTTTAATTAAAATTCTATAATTCTTCTTAAAATTGTTTCATATTTCTGTTTCTACAATCATAAGGTTGAAGACAATAATATTTGGTTACAAGAACTTGACAAATGTCATTCAAGTGTAATCATTATTGTTAACAATTCAATTGTAGTTGCTACTAATTCCAATTTTTCCTACCCATGTGTGCAATCTCACCAGCCCTGTAAGGCGAGATTGCACAAAATAGCTTTCTTTGTTTTCTTTAATGGCATTAAATTCAAGCATAACAACAATGGAAATGCATAAGAAACAAATGAAGTCAGAATAATTCATGGATAGTTTAGCAAAAAACTAATATTTATATTTTTTAAATTATTTTACTGAAATGTGCGCATGCTCTCTTACTTTTACCTTACATAAATATATGATTGTGTGTTTGTATAATATTTTTATTCAGTTTAGTAATTGAATCCACTAAAGTTTTGGTTTATAATAATTTTAAATTTTAGATCATATATAACACAATATATATGCTATGCATAAGACCTGAATTCAGTCATTGGACGAAGAAAAAAAAAACAATCAAAAAAGTTTTGACAGGTTGTCTGAACTATAGTTTCGTGTGTTTTCAAAGTGAACAATACTAGTTCGGGAAAAACAATATCTGGCAAAACTATTTCTGTCATCTCAACAAGTATGTAGCTCTTTGGTTGGCACGCAAAAACTTTAAGTAAAGTATTAAGTATTGTTAAAATATTCAATTTAGAAACATAGGGGAAAACTGCTCCTTCCTGTCTTGTTGTGTTTCTTGCATTCAAAGTGGCCAAAAATTATTCGTTCCAAGTATATTTTTCACAGATTTGACTGAATTGCATTTAACTCGGTGCATTGTGGCTGAATATTTTTTCACATATTCCACTTCTTAGTAGGTAAAAATGGATGTGAATGTTTGGTGCGTTGTCCTGATGACACTTCAGCGCAGAGAGAAAACTGTTAGCATGAAATACTCAGATTTAACTTTTCCTTTAAGAATATTTATATGGAATGAGTTTTTACTGTATGTAATGTACTTCACATGTAAAAAACTCCGAATTAAACAGTCTAATGGTAACAATCACTTGAAATGAAAAGCTCTGAGAGGAAAGGAAACGTGATCAACAATGTGGTGCTCTGTTAACATAAACACGTACCATAACTCCAAATTAGTAAGCAGAATACTTTTTATCACACTAATACATAAAACAATTTTGTTTCTCTATTTGTTACCTATAATCGTGAAAACTAAAGGGGTTACGAACATCATGTTTTTCTTCATGAAACAGTATCGTTCAATTTGAAACTATATTCTATATAGTATATTGTTTATAGTATTGTATATTGTATATAGTATTGTATATTATATATAGTATATAGTATTGTATATTTATATACTAGATTGTAGTTTGATACATTGTGAGAACATTATTTCTTAACAAATTAAAGTTGCATTAAAATATATCATAATAAAAGAAAACATATTTTCTGGATATTGAACCCATTAAACAGAGCTTCATAGTGTTATTCATCCTAATTATTCACAAATTTAAGTTCAAGAACTATTTATTAATCATCTATCTTAATCATATCATACTAGTATATTAAAATAATGTTTTGTTTGTTTCAACTCAAAATATAGGCTGATTTAAAGTTTCATGAATTGCTTTAGAAATTTTTTTATCAGGTGTTAGAGAAAATTACACAGGTGGTAACTCCAGATTTACAGATGATATGTCTTGAAGCGTCTTACAAGATCTGCTTTCTATACCCCCAAATTCTATGACAACACCCAGAAGTGACTGTTTCCTGTTTTTAGTTTTGACTCAGAGCATAAGAAACACACACAAAACAGAAAACTGTCGCTTGTACTAATGTCTGGTGTATGAAAATAACATTTAATACTCTAGAAATTTTACTACCTTAAATATCACAAAACTTCATTTTTGTGATGTAATAATAAGGATCAATGCTAGTTCTATCTTTCAAAACAACCAAAAATTTGGCAAAAATGCAACATCCAAAACTAGTATTGGTCATTTTGAAAATGCATCTGCCAAAACTGATTTCAGCCATAATTTTTTGTTGTTGTTTAATGACCAAATTCAGGTTTTGTGCATAACATATATACTTATTGAAATTTAATATCATTGTAAAATAATTATAAATTAATAAATTATCTTCAAACTCTTTAAAAAGGTGAAACAGATTGCACTTCAACCTTCATACCAAGATCAGGTGGGAAATTATGGTTCGGATATCGCCTTACTATTTTTGAGCACTCCAGTTAACCTATCTCTTACAGTAAGGCCAGTTTGCATTGACTGGAATTTAGAGTACATAGATCAACATCTAACTGAAAATAACACAGGACTGGTAAGTGCATTCTTGTGATGGCTCAAATTTGCACCTTAATCTACTTTGAATTTAACCAAAACCATGTTATTTTTTGTTTTTAAGTATCCAAATCTGGATTTCTCCCTTACAGATATTTGGTTGGGGAGTAAATGAAAACGATACTCATAGTGAATCATTACGAAAAACAATGCTAACGGTCAGGGGAGCAGAGCACTGCCTCGCTGAACAATCAAGAGATTTCAAGAAGTATATAACATATACTACATTCTGTGCTGGGTTTCAAAACGGTAACTCAAACTTGTATTATCACAGAAACAATACATCACATCTTTTCTATAACTAATATAGAATTCCTATGAGAATAAGATTTTTTTCTGTTTCAGAACGAAAGGGAAATTGGTAAACAATGTTTGTAATATAAAAATTTAATTGTTACAAATATTGCACAAACATTTTTACCATAAATTCTTGAGAAAAACTGTTTGAAAACTTTAAAAACTAAGAATTACTTTGTTGAAATTTACAGAGTTTTATAAATATAAAACATTTTTTATATGTTTATAGAACTTTCAATTTTTTTCATTTTGAATAAATTATTTAATCATAATAATTCTTATATTAGTGCATAATACTAATTAATAAACTTTTGTGAAATAAATTTAATGTCATTAACTGAAACTTATTCATAACATTTTCTTACAATTATAGGTGCAGTCTTATTAATATTCTTCTTAATGCAAACTTCAAAATAATTAACAATGTTTTCTGACAAGATTTGTAAAGTTGCTTCACTTTTGGAGTAAGAAGTGTTTTGTAAAACTTTATTCTGCCTACAAAAATTCAAATGCAATAATTTAACATTTTTAAATTAAGTAGATTTATGGTGTGTCTGATGATGATTGGCTTGCTAACTCTGAGGTCACACCCAACCAAATGCATGACAAAAGAGGAGAAGAGGCCAATCATCGTCAGATAGACCGTATATGCACTTACCAGTAATGTGAATCGTTGAATTTGAAATTGTGATCAGGAACTGGTGTTTGCAACGGTGATAGTGGAGGGGGTTTGGTGTTTCCACTTCCTCGTGATAACGAGACGTGGATGCTTCAGGGATTAGTAAGCGTCTCCCCTCGGCGACGAGGAACATCTTTTTGTGATCCAACAAAATATACAGTATTTACCAAGGTAAGGAATTACATCATAATATGGACATATTAAATGTCAATTTATTACAAAAGAAGATAATTACAAATACAAATATTATTTTTACGAACACAATATCCCTCCATATTGACTGGTTGGAGGAAAATCAAATATTTTTGAATTTCTGTCAAGAATAATTTTCTCAAAGAAGATGTAAATATACAATTCTTTTCTTTAGTAATTGTAACTTCAATTTAAAATTTCACTTTCTAACAGTGTATAGTAGTACTGTAACTGGATCATCAATGAGGAATTGAAAATGCTGGAATTGAAAGTAAAATCCTTATTTCTGGAGAATTCTACTTTTATGAGGTTTATGTGCTACTAATATTTACTAAGAAATGTCACATGACCTATTTCAGGTAATTTTAAAACAATGTCATAAGTCCACTCGGTTTAACTGATGAAATATGGTCATGAACTGGAGAAAAAAAAAGGATTGTAGATTTAAAAGGAGCCACTACATAGCAAACACTTTTTCTTTTGTCAGATGATTCAAAACACTATTAGTAATTTCAAACATATGTATTAATTTTTTAAAGTACCATTAACAACAAGAAAAATGAAAAATTGATAATTGTATACTTAAATTTTTTTAAAAAATTCAAAGTATTTATGATATGGTAAGGTAGAGAGACCAGTATTTGACCCCTGAATAAATGTTTCAGGTTTTACAACCTATTGTTTTGTTGCATACCAGTTTTTAGTTTGTCAGGATGTTGTGTCAATGCCCTTTGGTTTAAGTGCCTTAAATTTCTGCAATAAATTCTATAAATCTATTTGATTCTGTTACAAATTTTTCACTCAGTATATGAGAACCAATTAGGCGACCTAATGATTGACAAGATAAGGAATTAATGCTTGACTCAACAATTTTACATTTTAATAGAATGTAATTTTACCATGAAGCGCTCATATGATACTTCACATATGAAACTAGCATATATCCCAAAATTAGGTGAAGTGATCGCAAACTTTGAAAAAAAGAATCAAATAAACTGTTTACAACACCTTGTTCCTTATTTATCAAGGATGTTCACTTGTTCAACCCAGTTCATCAGTGTTGTGTTCCATTGTGATTATTTGGGAATAGAAATGCGGGGCTCTTGGTAAGTGATCCAGTGCTCTTCTTGAGTGATTGAGTAATGTAGAATTATATATTTATTAATACTGAATAATAATAATACAACTTTAAAACATACATTAAAAAAGGGAAGATCTTAGAGAAAAAGGTTAAGTGACAACACTTTCAAGGGAACCATCTCCTAGTGAATAAAACCCTAGGATATAATTGTAAGTAAACTTGATTTGGTGAAAAAATGGAAAAATGTTTGTTTATTTTTCAGAAATTACATACATTGAATCTACACAAAATTAATACATTGACAGTACAAAAATTGAATTTGAGATCACTGAATACATTTGGCGAGAGATGCCCAACTGGCAAATGTCCAATTGTCACCCATCAAATCTGCTCCTACATTACAAATTAACCAATTATCTTTCTTTACTTACTCCATTACTTATTTAATTGCATATTGTGGCAACTATCCTCCTCTATTTTTCAGGTTGGTATATACGTGAAATGGATGAAATCTGTTCTCTCATCAATGGGAATTATTTTATGGAATTAAGTTGTGTGTTAGATATTTCACATGTTAGTGATGCTGTTTCTATATGAAATGCATCTGCATTATATGGTTGTATGTAGTTTACAGAAACAATGTATACGAAATAAGATTATTTTTTTTCATGTTTACTCCTATATTCTTTCATGGATGTGAGAAATCAGGAAGGTATTGAGGGCAGGGAAAGACGACATCATCTCCCTAACAATTTTAATGGAATTTTAACATTTGTAAATATAACTTGCCATTTTGAACAACAAAGTGCTGTGTAACATTATTTTTATGTATTAATGTTTGTATTAATACTTACTTTCATTAAAAAAAGAAAAAAAATCCCCTCACTCGAAAAAGGTAGTATTAATGATGTGCTTCTTCATCAACATATTAGAATTTTTTATTTCATAAAATCATGTCATTACTTACCTTCAATCCATGGTTGTTGTTGTTGTTTTTCAGCCCAAAAGGCAAGTCTTCAGCTTATCTGATATAAAATGAATAATACATATTTTCTAAGATTTCTTTTTCAAATATTTTCCTTTATTTTGAAGTTTCAATCAATGGAAAATTATATTTATTATCCATGTAAGCAGTAAGGAAGGAAATGCAATGTGCATTTGTGCATGATGATGACAAATAACAGATGGTCTCAAACAGGTTTTTCCTTATTCATGATTGGATACATATAGTATAAGAACATTCTATGTTTAGCTCTCAGTCACTCTCAAGGGTTGCTCAAGGAAAAAATGCTCCAAGAATTTCATATTTTCACATTCATCTAAGTTTTGTCCAAAGTGACATGATAAAGCTTCAACTGTAACTGTACTTTTAAACAATATCATCATTTCAATTTAAATATTCATGCATGAAAAAGGTAAAAAATAGATGATTAATGAATACCTTTTGTATTTTTTTTTAATTTATAATATTCATATACTACAATAAATGTGATATTTCACATTATATAACAAAACAGCAAGCTTCTCTCTTTGTGGTACTATTTTAGAATGTGAAATATACTATTAACGTGTTTCACCATATGTTATTGTTATAACAAAAATGAAATAATGAATTCTTAGCTATGATGAGATATGCTTGCTTGAAATTTTCTGTTTACTTAAGGTTTCTTAACTTTGAAAATGATTCTATTGGTTAAGGTCAAAGAAGAACATTGTTCCTACCAATTTTAGAACTCCTTTGAAATATATCACTTATTCACATTTTTGTATAAGCTTTGATAGAAACAAAAATTAAGATTTCAAAACTTTGACATATAAATGATTTTATTTATTTGATCCAAACTGATGACAGTCAATAATAATTTACAATACTATACTCAAGAAATCTTTCTGAAAAATTTAAGATTATTTACAAGAGATGACAGAAAAAAAAAAAAATTTAATCGTAAATTAAATTTTTTATGAATTAGTTTATGAATTGAATTTAAAAATATTACAGAATTAAACAGTAGTAAACTGAAATTACTCAAAATGGGGGTAGCAACCCCTAAAAAAAGGAAATGCATTTTATTTTCATGTGGTTTGAGGCTTTCTCTTATATATACAAGTTAATTCAATATGTATGTTACACCAGTGGGGGATCTAGACCATGATTAAGAGCGTGGGGGAGAGGACTAACCAGGGAGCATTTTGGTTTTAAAATGATGGTTTCACAATGCAAATTTTATAAATATTACCTTTAAATAAAATGCATCAAATGAATAATTAACAAATAGCAATCTGGTATTATTAACAACAGTAATAATTATTTATTAAAGTTGTAATATGGTATTATTAACTTTGTTAATACGGTATTATTATTTGTTAAATATATATTATTAATAATAACAATTATAACTAATAAATTATTAATCTGGTAATACTTTTACAAAGTACACCATTTATCAACTTCAATTTTGTCCTTTAAGAGGTCAGGTCCATGCAACAACCCCCTTAGCCCTGTGTTACACATAATATTTATCCTCGTGTGGAGTTCTGATACGTTAATATTGTAAAGGAGCATCAGCATGATGCAGAGATGTTTGTCTTTATCCCATATTCTGAGGGTCAGAAGTGGAAGAGGATGCCTCTCTGGTCATGGTTTGCCAATAATAAATGTTTTGTCAAAAAACACTACAAACTGCGTATGACCACGTGGAGGACAATAAACTAATTTACTCTCCGGAAGCAAGCAAGGGACGTATTCCATCAATTCCGATCAAGGGCCCTAAGGCAGAGGCGGATTCAAAAATTTCAGCAAAAGTTCCTAGATAAGATAAAAAGTTAGCTGCAAGTTATAATACTAATAGAATGTCAATATGTTTGTAATTTTACGCAAAAAATTACATGTACAAGTTATTATCAAACTATAGATTACACTGAGCAAAGTGTTTAAAAATCATAAGAGTTGAAAGAAAAAAACACTAAATTCACGATTTATTGTTACAATAAACACGCCCCTAGACAAAGCCTAGAGAACGTGTATAATAAATCTGCCTCTACCCGAAGGGAAAACGGAGAAAAACCCGGGCCAGGATGGGGCTACAGAATTTATGTACACAACCATGCCAAAGTTTAGAACACATAAAACTAAATTAATATGAGCCATATGGCAACACAATCATGCAAGAAAATAGTTTTTGAAATTGTTATAAGTTATTTAAAAAGTGCTACAGCAATGGCATGATAAAGTACAAGACAAATTTAACTGTTATTAAAATCAATAAATTCTTTTACAGTGTAGAAGCACTGGTGCAGGAGGTAGTTTTTAACCGCAGATTTGAAGAGATTCAATTTCATAATGTCTTTTATAGCAATTGCAAGCGTTCCATGTGCCTTCGTGCTTTAGGTGGAACAAAGGAAGAAGATGGGAGAATTCCAAGAGAACCTTTCACAGATTCACATCAGCAAACTCTTCTTGGATCATACAGCATTTGAATTACTGTCACCAAAGGTAGAAGGGGAATGCTTAAATAGTTAGATATGAGGAAAGTTTCCTAAAATAAAATTTAAAAGTATACAACATTTGAGAAATATCTCTTGAATCTAAAAAGTTGTTTTACAAGACTTGTAAATCTACATATGAAACGTGACATAGGAATCTGTCTGGTTGCAAGAAAGCAAACGAAAAGTAATTAATTACTTTGATTACATGAATAAGTTATGTTTTATTTACACAATTTTCGTTGGATGAGTAACCTGTTTCTATTTCCTGGTAGAGTAAGTAATATTAATATGTTGTCTAAGTAGCATATGTTTTTGATTTCCCGTCAGGTTAATTGTCAGCACCCAGTGGGTGAAGCTCTGATTTACTAACAGTGGAATTCAAATCCTTGCTATTGGACATTCGAACATAAGGGAGTTTTTCTCACCCCTGTTCAGACTGTTACCAAACTTTTCAGCTTGTAAAATAAGGATTGGGTCTATCCCAGGGTTACTCCAAGCAGCGGCAGGATGCTTGATTTATTGCTACCTTGTGGCATCAAAAAAATATAATTTTATATCCCATCCTGGCCCGGGTTTTTCTCCGGTTTTCCTTTGGGTAGAGTCAGATTTTTTATAAAGACTTGCTAGGCTCTTGCCTAGGGGCAAAATCTATTGAAATAATTTTTCACAAATTTAGTGTTATTTAATAGTTATGATTTATCAACAATACTTTCCAAATGATTTATAGTTTGATAATAAGTACTTGTGAAATGACTTGTTTTATGTTTTATTAAATACAATATTTCTTGGTATTATGTCAATACTAAAACACGTGTCAAACTATTTTTATCATTAAGAGTATGTTGAAATGTCAAATCCACCTCTGCCTTAGGGCCCTTGATTGGAATTGATGGAATGGTCCCTTGCTTGCTTCTGGAGAGTAAAGTAGATTTTTATCCTCCATGTGGTCATATATAATTTGTAACAGCTTTTTTTTACAATAAAGTTTATTTATTTACTTATGTCCACCCTCTGTGTACCCCAAAAGAACCATACAGACACACAATGGCTTTAGTTTGTTTTCAGATTCATCAGTACTTTATATAATGCCATTACAAATACAATTATATTTAGAATACAAGTAAACTTTCTCACATTTGTCATAAAACATGATGTGAATGATGTGAGCGCGTACCTGAATTGTTAAAAGGAATACAGAAATCAAAAACATACTTGTGGTATACACTGGATAAAAGATCTCACCCCCAAAATTCATGTAAACCTTTATTTAGAGAATTAAATATTCTCCTTCTCCGTTGCATAAACATTTGTGAAGTAGTCGTGTTTGTTAAGACAGAACTATTAAAATCTAACCCCTGCTTTAGAAGAAATAGTCTAGTTCATGAACATAACACTTGTAATAAGGCTAATATTCATCATCCTGGCGTGTCAACAACTCTTTGCCAAAGAGGCCCCTATCATTCAGGAATAATTTTGTATAATTCCCTTCCCAAAAATCTAAAAGATATAAATAAATTGAATCTCTTTAAATCCGCAGTTTAAAGCTTTTTGATGTGCTATTGTTTCTATAATGTGAAAAAATTTACAGTTGTAATAAATGAAGTTAATGAGTGTTTCAATTTCCTAATAAATATTGTTTTCCACATGACTTCCGATGATGTAAGTGTTGTTANGTCTAGTTCACGAACATAACACTTGTAATAAGGCTAATATTCATCATCCTGGCGTGTCAACAACTCTTTGCCAAAGAGGCCCCTATCATTCAGGAATAATTTTGTATAATTCCCTTCCCAAAAATCTAAAAGATATAAATAAATTGAATCTCTTTAAATCCGCAGTTTAAAGCTTTTTGATGTGCTATTGTTTCTATAATGTGAAAAAATTTACAGTTGTAATAAATGAAGTTAATGAGTGTTTCAATTTCCTAATAAATATTGTTTTCCACATGACATCCGATGATGTAAGTGTTGTTAATATCTCTTATACTTTATCATGCCATTGCTATTGTACTCTAGGTCTTGATTAAATTTCTTTTTCATGCAAGTTGATTTTACTCCGGTTTTACTCTGGGTAGTGGCAGATTTTCCTTGGGTGGGAATGTCACTAATACCTTTGTTTTCTTAATCTCGAATTTTTACCGCACAATTTATCTACAATTTATTTTGAATAATTAATGGATAACAGTACATATTTATTAAATAATTTATTTTGTAAATATTAAATTCGCCATTGCCCATGGGCCCTTGATCGAAATTGATGGAATGGTCCCTTGCTTGTTTCCGGAGAGTAACTTAGTTTATTGCCCTCCACGTGATCATACGCAGTTTGCAACTGCTTTTTTGACAATAAAGTTTATTTATTTATTTAAAGATTCGTTTTATTCAAGGACCCAAAAATGCAGGAAACCAGTGTTGAGACCATAAAGAAAATTGCAATCCATCACAGTTTTCACTCTGTTTAATGTTTTGCTGTTTTGGCCTGCTATTGGATATTGTTACTTTTGACAGTTTTAACAAGTATTATAGAGTGCAGTTAATGAATATTTTGCTGTTGTCTAATATTGTTTGTTGTCAAATAGTACTGTTGCCATCAGTGGAAAGAGTCTGTCTACGTTGGACTCGATAGCGAGCGTGCGCGACCTCCTCCTGGATTTTCGCGTCTTCAGCTGCTGCTCGCGCGCCTCCTGCACGTCCAGCGTCTCTCGGCGCAGCATCTCCAGCTTGTCCTGATGCACCTCGCTGCCCAGCAGCGCTGCCTTGCACGTGCCACCGCTCCTGGCGCTGGGGAGGTCGCCCGCCGCCTCAGGCGCATCGCTGGACTTTGCAGGTGCATGGCAGGGGTGTACAGGAGCGCCGCCGGCTTCGCCCTCCGTGTCCACCCGCTGCAGGCGTTCCTCCGACGCGGGCTCCGGCGTGGCCACTTCCTCCGAGGGCGGGTGCGGACACGGGTTCGCGGCGGGCAGCTCGCGGGCATTCGCGGGCGACGACTTTTCAGGTTTCATTCCTCAAAGTACTAAGTCAGAGGCGTATTTTTCATAGATAAAGACACAATGACATTTTTAACAACTTCACATATCTAAAAATATTACCCCTCACTTCCTTACAAACTTTGCTGCAGAAATTCATACCTGCCCTCTCAACTACAGATTGCAGGATTTACTCTCTTCCACTCGCAACTCGTTAGCATTTGGCTCCAAGATGCTTAAAAGTTTTTATTGTATCTCGAAATCGGTGCGACGCACGGAAATGCTGCTTAGCAATCTGTACGCGCCATTTAATGTACAACAAAAACATTTCTATTTGTGTTTTAAAAATGTTTAATTTAAAGCAACCGCAAGTGCAGCGCGGTGTGTAAATGAAGTCGGTATGAGTCGTCCAGAGATTGGCTTCTATTCCCAACGCATTCAAAGTCAATTCTCTGTTTCGGTTGCACTTCATTAATTCCTTCGTGAGTTATCAGATAAAAAATACACACGTACGACATTAGATATCATCGCAAACATTTGAAAAAAAAATCTTTCCTGGAGCCAATTCGCATAGGTCTGAAGAGATCTCAAAAATTATTTTTCGGCCCATTACAATACTCCCCCTGTACATTGTATTGTAATATTGGAAAGCAAAAAGGGGTTCGATCCGGATTTTGCTTAGACGCAAATTTTAACTGGCCATGCACAATTTACAAGGTCTGTCCGGTAAGTAAGGCAATTTTTTTTCCTGCGCTTCTACTAGTCGTACCGCGTTTTAATTGGATGGGTTTGATGGGGAGAGGCTTCAGTTATCCAGCGTTGCCAAGGTCAGTGTACTCAGAGCGTCCGGTTTTTACTTCCTCTGCGTCACGACGCGCGACGGAGGACTCGAACAACGAACGGTACGCAACCAAATTTTGGTGCCAATCATCTTGCCGACACTTACGCAATTATTAAGGAAGATTACGGCGACGCAGCACTTTCGTATTCTCGAGTTTCGAGGTGGTTGAAGATGTTTAAGGTCGGCCGGAAAGAGGCAGCCGATGAACTCAGCTCTGGAGACGTCCTTCGTCAACCAAACGTGGCCCGTGTGCGAAATTTGATGAACACGGATCGTCGATTGAGTGTCTTGATGATGGCGGAAACTTGAAACCTTCAGAAAACTACGCTGATGTGCTGTAGAGGTTGAGAAAAATGGTCGTCCGCACGAGAAGGGAGATCGCCGCCATCTGGACGCTCCACCAACACAACGCTCCCAGCCACACTGCTCTGCGCGTTTGAATGTTCCTGGCCAAAAATAATTTTGCAACACTGCCGCAGCCCCCTCACAGTCCAGACCTTGCCCCCGTTGACATTTTTTTGTTCGTCGGGATCGAAAGCGCCCGAAAAAAAACCGATTTGGGACGAAGGCCCTTGACGAGGTTCCCTAAGACGCCTTCCAGGACGCGTACCGTGCATTGCAGAGTCGCTGGAAAAAGTGTGTAGATGCCCAAGGGAACTATCTTCAAGATTTTTAAAAGTTTATACCTTATCTTGCATAAATTTGTCTCAAAGAAAATGCCTTACTTACCGGACAGACCTTGTATTTAATGCATATTCTCATAGCTTTCTTGTGAACAATCAATATGGGATAGGAAACTATAATGTGAGGTATGTAATGTTTGAGTGTCAATTAACTTTCTATGAGAGAGCAAGGTGGTTGGAACAAATGAGAGGAAGACATATGTGAATGAGGCAGAGTCCCACGGAGGATTTCAAGAATTTGCGCCTGTTAACACGACGTGCAGTCAACAATGGAGAAGTATGAAGAGCAGTGAACACCGAAGAAAATTTTCCGTAACAATAACAGAATAGAAAAGCAATGTAATGAAACCAGCTAATAATTATCACGCTGTGATACGAAAACAAAATAAATTTAAAAAATACTCACGTTGGCTTCGCTATGGGAATGCTCTCTGTCAGATAATTATTGCTGAGCGCTCACAAAAGATTGAAGACTTCAAAGGATTTAATTTTCGCGATACTCGGTCTCTTGCATTTAAGATTTTCACCGGGCGTAAAAGTAACTACAGGTAAACTAATACACTTCGTTGAGAATGATCTGTAGTTTGTCTTCTGCGTGGTAATAACTGCGGAAGGAAAAGACGTTCCAGGATCCTGTTAAATTTTCACTTCTCGAACGTTGACCGAGTCGCTTGACCGCCTAGTTAAATGTTTGAAGGTGAATCAGTTTCCATGGAAGCGAGGAGGTGACAGAAGAAAGCTACGAGGCGAGAAAAAGACGTGGAGATGCGTCGCTGAATGAAAACGCATTCCACTCCCTACTGCAATGGGATATTTTTATGACCAATTTCTTTTATCACAAGCAGCAGTACTAAACACAAAAAAGAAATCTTAGAATTATCTTGCTTGATGTCTCTGATTGGTTTTCGTGGTTAGCTCACCTGCTTTTTGGAATCCACTCTTTGGCAAAATTTTCTTTCCGGGAGTATGAATGAATCGTAAAAAAACGCTTGAATGCTTCGTAGGGTGTAAATTGAAACATGAATTTTATTGTAAATCGGCCATACACTTGCAATTCGTTCTCGAACATTTCTTTCCAGGACTATACCCCTTGCAATCAACTTTTTGGAGTCCAGTAGGCGTCTAAAAGCTTAACCCTTTAGGGGTGGGGGGGTGTACCCTCTAGAGACAGAGTTCGAGGAAGTGTAAGGCGTCACTCGTCGCTTTCGCTCGCAAATACACCCTATAGGGACCTTATATTACCAGGATGTATAACCGCATCTTGCAGTGAGCTGAAGGACGCCTTCGAGATGTATCGGGAAGAGAAGTTGAAAAATGGTCAATTTAATCCTTACGTACTTTATGCACGATCTCTAATTGAGTAGGTAATGAACTTTTAACTTTTTTCCTCTTATGGAACTAGCTCATGTTCTTTTTAATGAAGTCGTAAAATTCAAACACTTTTACAAACGTCGTGTATTGCATAATATTACAAGCATCTGCATTTTCTGATGGTACTCCCGTGCTGACGATACCCATCAAATACCATTTTTCGTCCCTGAATTGTATCGCGTACCCTCCTCCACTATCACCGGGACACACACTCGTTCCTGAAATTCGACGAATTAATTATAAAAATTTGTTTTTATTTTGAAAGAAACAACGCCGTGTCTTTAATTTTCCTTGGAAAGCGCAGGAAACTTACCATTGCGATATCCGGCGCAAAACTTATCATAAGTGAGGAATGATTGGAACGATTTGGGAACTTCCTTCTCACAAACTTCATAGGCTATGTACGGTAACGTTACCGTGTGTACAACTTCGCTTTGTTGCATATTTTCAGTTAAGCCCCAACCCACCACCTGAAAAAGACTACATTCAGAAACATTGACAAAATCTATATAAATAAAAATGAAACGCTATTCGTCGGTCTCGAGCGCTTCACTTGAGAACGGATGGACCGATTTGGCATAATTTTTGTAAAGTTCGTAATAGTCAGAATAAAGTTTGCAGGGAAAGAAAAGTTGCCCGGAAAATTCGGGAAAATCTGAAAGCGCTTTTTTCTACGGGAATTTTGGTATGAACTCAAGACCATAACTCACGATTCGAACGATGGATATGCGTAATTCATTTTGTTTTGTTTTATTCGTTATGGTCCTGGAAAAGTTTATAGAAAAATAATCGGGGCAATTACAAAGGAAAGACGGAAAATTCGGACAGACAGCAAAAATCATAATTTTTGTATGCACTCTCGATCATAACTGACGATAGGAACAACATATTTAGTTCATTCTTTGAAATTTGGACTGGACAACGTCTGTCGGCTCAGGTACTTTACAATATAAACTTTTCACAATTGACCTCTACTTTTTTTTTCCTAGAGGGATTCCAATCCGCGAAAAACGTGACTGAGGGAAGACATAGAATCAGAGACACTTTTATATGTTTCTGAATTGAACGAGTGCGTGTTGTATTAGTTCATGTGTACTGTAATTTACCGGAAAGAGGAAGTGGAACCGGATGATGACGTTATTATATTGTTGTATTTGTAAATGGGAAATGTAGAGCTATTAAAGCTTATCTACATGGAGCGATAGGAGTTGGGTGATAGACCATTGTAGATGGGCCGGTCAACAGGACTTACTAGCAACTTGGCCCGCGTCGAGGGGTAAGTAGAAGTAATTAGTAACAGAGTTGTTGATACTAGGAGCAGGAGCTGGATAGAGGAAGGAAGGAAGGTTTTGCTTTTTAGTAGTCACAGCTATATGATCTGGGACATAAATGTGAAAAGCTACAAATTTTCTGGCCCCGGGATGACTTCGTAAGAAGCGACAACACTACCACCTGAGCCACGGGTGGGGGTCATGAAATGTAATTGGTAGGATGGGTTATTAGGAATGATGTGTACAACAGTTGTGGGTAATATACAGGGAATTTGTGTATATTCTTGCGTATTGAGGAGCCTCTTAAATACTTCCCCGACATTAGACAGAAATTAGATCCCGGTACACCTAGTTAATATAGTTCCGAGGGGGCCGTGACAATTGACGTCATCGTCGAATGACGCCAGTTAATTGACTTACATCTCAAACAATCTTGTCATCGACAGGAATAATTTTATTAATGCGTCGTATTCATTGCATGAAACTGAAGAGAGAGTAATTTCTTCTTATTAACTTTGAATGTATATAATAGGACTGAATTATAGGACATATTTATTTTAAATAGAAGGGTACTTACAGTTCCAGTTTTTCCAGGGATGAATAAATTATTGTACTTTTGACTAAAATCGATGCATATTGGTTGCACTGCTGGGGTCATCTGAATTGGACTCTTCAAAACCACTAGAGCGATATCATTTTCAAACTGTTGCACAAACCCTCTAAAACGCTCATGGAGTACTACTTGATCTATCTAAAGTTAAGAAAATATTAAATCTGCTTTAACATTATTTATGTGTTGATTACAACATTGTGAAAGAATTTCAAGGCATTTCACATATCTCATAATAAATACCTCAGGAAACTGAGTATATTGAGTGGTGTTTCTCCAGTCGAGGAAATATTTCCCCACCGCGATTCGATACTCACTGAAATCGATTTTCTTAGACTCGCTATCGTCCCAGAAACAGTGGGATGCTGTGAACATCAGATATATATTTTTTAATTACAGGAATGAGATAGGGTATGCAGCAAGATTGGCACAGAGAAGCAGTAAAAATTACTAATTTTTTCTCTCAAAGGGGCACGTATTAGATATGGCATCATTGTTTGGGGCAATTCCTCAAAAACCTATCTGCAGAGAGTCCTAAAAAAAGCTGTTCGAATTATAGCAACTTTAAGACCTAGGGACTCCTGCAGAGGTGCATTTCAAGAATTAGGAATTCTTACTGTGGTCTCTCTACATTTTTGAGGTCTTATTGTGTTTGAATACCTACGATCTCGAAATAAATAACAAGAAACATGGGTATTCAAACGGAAATGCAAATGGATTTAGACTTCCAGCACATCATCTGGTTCTCTTAGAAAAAAAGCCGTGTTATGCGGGAGGTCGATTCATCAAATCAGCGCCCCCAGAACTGCAAGACACCATCAAGCGAAACAAAAATGGTTGCAGGCCCCATCGTTTTACATAATACTCGAATCCTTGAAACAGCGTCACACGAAATAAAGAGATTCCTGTTACCCGTTTTACCACTTTAATGCTCGTTCAGTTCTCCATGACCTTAAATGATAACATCATATTGTATAGTATTGTAATTGATAAAATCAAAACTGCTTTTTCAATTCGCACACTACTAGACAATGTTTTAAAATAATGAAGTGAGATTGTGTCTAACAAATTCTTTTAATTTGACAAATAGATCCGTATGATTTATTTTTTCTTCTTTTGGTTATAGAAGATCTATGTCATTCTTTCTACAAATGATTATCCGGAGTAAGCAAAAATGCGTTCTCTTTCCTGGAGACATATGTGTTTACATTTGGATTCCTTCGCAATTAACGAAAGTGTCGAGATAAGACATGTACATTAGTCTCTATGTTATTACGTTAGTCTGTATAAAAATAGGTCTTACATGCTTATTGTTTAATAACAAGTAAAACACTTTTTACGTGGTATGTCATTATCAAAAAATTAATTTAAAGCATCTGAGAGGTTTCAACATATTTATACGTGAAATGTATTTTACCAATAGAATTCTAACTTCGTTGCAGTTAATTGCACCAATTCAAGCATAAACTCAACAGCCATCAATTTAATGAAAAATGATTTATGAGTTTCTTCTTTAATTTACGCTCAAAAAATATTTTTTCTCGTTTCCGGTCATATGTTCAGGTCTACCATGACTCTAAAACAATTTTAAATTTTCACTTTCAAATCGTTTTTCAAGAAAAAGGAAAAATTTGGAGACTAGAGGTGAGTTACCTGTAATTATTACACGTTCAGATACAATGCTGCCTCCGCAAGTCAATATCATCGTTCCCTCCACAGGTTTGTAGATCGCTGCATGCCATGGAAATTCGCCTAATTTCGCTTTCCTGCCGTTGGCAATAAATGGGACTCCATCAGGAGTTGCTACTCCACAAACTGAAGATAAGAACAAGAGCATTAGAAAAACCTTTCCTAGGAAACATAAAAATGTTCATACAAATATTCAATGCTCTGAGCAGGAATCGATCCCACGGCTCTAGGCTTGCCGGTCCTTGTAATGTGAGTCGTAATTACTACAATGAATTATATGACAAGTACACACTTTTTTCTTTATTTGTGAAGGTAGCGTGCTATTGAAGCTTATATACATGGAGCGATAGGAGGTAGGAGGGTAGAATGGAATTAGTATAGGTGGGCCGCTTAGCTGGGTTTCCCAACAACTTGACCCACGTGGAGGGGTTAGTAGAAGTAGTTAGTTACATTAAGAGTTATTGATACTAGGAGGAGCTGGATAGAGGAAGGAAGGTTTTGCTTTTCAGCAGTCACAGCTATATGAACTGGGGACATTCATGTGAAAATCTAGACAGGGGAGGGGAGTACGTTGAAGGGGATAAAAGTTAGTTGTAACTTTGTTTGCAATAAATCACATTTCTGCCACCAGTCTCGTTATTTAATTGCCACACATCGTATATACACTATTTACGATTAAAATACGTGTGAAATTTATACTTCGCGTACCAATTTTTCGTCAATTGTATTGCAGTCTTGCCAATAGCGTGGACTTCACCAGATCCAACTATACCAGACAAATAATTTCAAGTACCAATGACGCAATCCAAGTAAGATGTATTCGTCTATTTCAAGACGTCATTTAATAGTGGTTCAGGCGAACACCAATCACCAGGCAAATTATTAGGGAGGGAATGGAAATAGTTTATTGTCACATACGTAGTCATTTAGATTCAATGAAGTTTTCTTATTTTTGCAAAGAAATTATATTTATTCAGTAAAAATATGATAAAAATCAGTGGAAATCGGATCAGCCAGAATATACGCTTCGATAGATATAATTTTGACAGAGTGCAACAATTCCAATATCTTGGATCTATCCTCTCAGTCGACAANACAAATGCTATCGCGGCGGAAGTGGAAACACGACGGAGTCATGGGAACTGAGGCATTTCATTGGTGCGAAACACGGACGAACTAAAGAAAACATAGTAGTCTCCGTTGCGAAGCGAGTGAGGTTAGGTTAGGTTGGGTGGGCTGGACGGAACGCTTGCAAGAACGAGCACGGAGCGAGCGACGAAACACGTGCGGATGGTAGGAGTAGACCGGATGGGACGAGGAATAGAGTAAAGGCCAAGAAAGAAAAAGGTGGGAGAGGGGGGGGGACGTAGAAGAAGAGGATATGAAGAGGCGAAAGTGGAGGCGAGAGGCGCAGGACAGGGAGAGAGATGGAGGCAAATACGTTGAGACAGCGAAGTCCCAGATAGGGTCGTAGTACTACTACTGCAGAAGAAGAAGAAGATAAATTATTTATAATTAAAATTGGCAAAATACGATCAGTGGCTATGTGGAATGAACGGAGAACGGACGGTATCTGCTACAGTACGTGTCTTTGCTAACATCGGGTGACGAGGTCGTAAGACCCATAAAGGTATTGTGTTGGAACTCGTATTAATAATCTGGATGATAAAACGTGTTAAATTTCAGAGTAAGATGGAGCTATTAAAGAATTGGAAATTCAAACGTAATGGACACGAGCTCACATTACCATAGTGTCAATAAGAGTTTTTCTGTTAATTAATTAAGTTGGTTATATGATGTTTGTGTTATTTTTTGGAAGGGTAAATCATGAATTGAGATTTATGAAATGTGATGTATCAATGAGACGCCTTGTGTAATTAAACTGTTAGAAGAAAGTAATAAATTGTTGTAAATTGAACCACAGATGTGGTGCGTTGTCAAAGAAATTAATAGAAATAGTAATAAATTGTTATACATGATAATATAATACTTAAATTCTCCATCTCGTCTGCAAATTACTAATAAATAATTTTATCCAAGCAGATTAAGCAGACAACTGATTTTTATTAAAACATGTCACGAGTAGATATAAACCTTAAAAAACACAGGAAACACATTAAAATATTATAACACATACTACGTTTCGGTACTACTTGTGAATTGTTTTAATAAAAATCAATTGTCTAAGGTCGAACCAGCACTGCAAGAGAGTCAAATCACTAAAACGTATTATTGTTTTCGTTATTTGTATTCTAATTATTGTAAAACACAACAATATAAAAAATAATTATTAAAAACGTGATTTAATTTCTATCAGTTAATAATTCAGTACAAGCAATATTCAGGAACTCGCTTGACTCGTTTGAAAGAACAAGAGCATGTAAGTACAAACATGGCGACCGAACACAACTGTTTCGTGATTTATAGATCTCACTTCAGAAAAACTGAAATATCTTTCTCAAATATACGGTGACCTATAGATAAAAGTTATGTAAAAAATAGTACGGAAAATTTGCTACAAATAAAATTAGACTTGTATCACTTTCGTGATTT
>NNCF01127229.1:64800-81166 GCA_002313205.1 Laupala kohalensis
TTTTTATTTATTATTATTGTTTATTATGTATTTATTGTTATAAACTATGTATTTAATTATTATAAACATTCTATAACAATTGTATTTGTTTATAAACATTTAGCGTCTAAATAGACATTTATTCAATATAGACGCTCTCTGAGCTATAAGCTCCATGCTAATGTGATCGATATTTATCGATACTGAACTTTGATACAATCGATAGAATCGAAAGTATCTATACTGAACGCACTCACTGTGCAAGCTCCATGAATCAGATATTCATGAACGTACCCATTATGTACGTTCCATGACTCATCATTTATGAACATGCCCTACGTGTATGTTCTGTGAGACGGCTATATATACAGCTGTATTCAACCACTCGATATCCATTTCATCGTCGTGAGTCCCGTGCGTAGGGACAGGTATCGTCGTGATGTAAAACCTACAACTGTTGTGCTATTATCGTATAGTGTATAAACGGATTTTTTGGACCATGATTTCCATAAATGAAATCATACTACTGTTGTGTTAATGTATCGTACGGTGCAACGCACGCAGCCAAGCAACTACGAGCATAAAAGCTCATAACATGCTTTAAGTTACAGCAGCATGTTCACCAAACATCACTGCTAATCTGGTTCGACATCAGTATTCCAGCAGAAGACCTCGAGCAACTATCCAAAGGCAGCCGGAACATCGAGTCAACCAGTTAAACTACTCCACGGAAGACCAGGTCAACGCAACCATAGCAGCGGAGAGAAGGCCACTGATAAGCCTTTCACCATAATAAGTATACATTCTCGTAACAACGAGATCCGCATTCAGAATCGCAAGATGTAATGTATAGCTGTAATTCCTCGCGAGTGGGGACCACATCGGGAAAATCTCCCGATGGATTTAAAAATCCTGCATTTATTTAAGGTTTTATATAAACCAACTCTAATGTATCAAAGCAGGTGATTTGTAAACTATCAATTCGTTGATGTCTGGGGGGCGTTCTCGAAAACTCGAGAACGGAGGGTCTTTTTTNTCATATTTGCCAATGTCCAACTTAGTAATTCTGCATTAATTGGGAAACGGGATACAAGGGGAATATTATGTGAACAAAGGTTCATATTTATAATTATTTAAAACTCTGTTGAAACTGTTCTTCACAGAGCGTTGGTCGCACACAACGACCAACATCAAATTTGCTATTTCTATGTCAAGTTTGTCATGCAGTATATGTAGATTTAAGGAAATATGTGTGTAAATATTGTGATATAATAAATGTGAATTTGTTGATCCGAAACGTATCCATAAAAGAATCCTATCATATATAATCTCCTTATGCTTGTTGAAACATACAAGTCCCCCCTGTATATTGTTTATGTTTTGCGACGAATGGATATTCGTTCGTAACATACAGTTATTTATTTAATACAATTCTTACCTGGAATACACGACGTTACTTCTCGACTCCATTTCCCATCGCTTTGACACACTGAATTGTAATTCGAGAATTCGGGGACGTGTTCGTAAAAGGAGGAGCATTTCACAGAGGCTCTCGCGCCAGGATCGGAAGGTTCGCTGCAATTGATCAGCCGCTCTTTCCATTTGCATTCGATATCTCGTGACGGGTGTCGCAGTGGAGGACAGGCGACTAAAGAAGAAGGAAAGAAACAAGTAAATAAACTTTATTGTCAAAAAAAGCAAAAGTTACAAACTGCGAATGACCACGTGGAGAACAATAAACTAATTTACTCTCCGGAAGCAAGCGAGGGACGTATTCCATCAACTCCGATCAAGGACCCAAAGAGCAGTGGCGGATTTAATACATATACATTTTTTTAAATCAAATTCGTACTGTTATCAATTTATCATTCCAAAATGAATCTTAGAGAAAATATCCAGTCAATATTCGAGATTAATAAGAAAATGACATTCCTGTCTTTGGAAAATCCGCCGCTACCCGGAGAAAAACCCGGGCCAGGATGCTGCTACAGAGATAATGTATACAACCGTGCCAAGGTTGCGTACAGTTAGAAATAAAAAGGATCAGGACAACATGCATGACAAAAGGAATTTAATTAGTATGTAGAGTACTATATCAATGGCGTGATAATGTATGAGAGATATTGACATCACTTATATCTTCCGAAGTCATGTGGAAAACAATTTTTATTAGTAAATTAAATATCTCATTAACTTCTTTCATTAAAATCAGTAAATTCTTTTACATTACAGAAGCAAAAGAGCACTAGAAAACGTTTACCCGCAGATTTGAAGGGATTCAATTTGTTAATATCTTTAACATTTTTTGGAAAGGAATTATAACAAAATTATTCCTGAATGATAGCCTTTTTTGGCAAAGAGTGGTTGACACCCAGGACGTTGAATATCAGCCTTATTACGAGTGTCGTGTTCGTGAACTAGTCTATTTCTTCTGAAGCAGGGGTGTGATTTTAATAGTTCTGACTTAACAAACACGATTTCTTCGTAAATGATTATGCAAAGGAGAAGAAGAAGAATATTTAATTCATGAATACATGTACCTAAAGGTATACATGTATTTTGGGGATGAGATTTACAGATAATCCGAACTCTCGGTTATTTATGCTGTGATTGGCCAGTAACGATCATGATACGAACCTTTGGAACATTCTGGAAATGGAGACGACCATCCATTATCGCATAACAGAATAGGGTTTCCTGAAAGAGAAAATCCGGGATTGCAGGTGTAGCTAATGATAGCTGTGCTGACCGGAGAGCCAGGCTGAGGTCGACAAGCAGGGCGCTTGCATCCCCCTAACGTGTACTCTCCGTTCTGTGGCTGCGGAGGCAGAACGCAACGGCCTGCAGACGACTGGGACGCGTGGGCTTCTTGGTGCGTGTTAGAAGGTTCTGTTGCCGGAGTAGCAGTCGAGGAAGTGGTAGTCTTCGGGGGACACGTTTTCGGGTCTTCGTCTGACCCATCAGCACAATCGTGGACTGCGTTGCATTTTTTGTCTTCCGAAATACACGCTCCGTAAGCGCACCGAAACGAGAAGGCTGGACACCTTTGGCACAATTCATTATCCCACAGGCACAAAAAATACACCACGTCATTTTCTTTCTTGACCTTCAAAAAATAATATCAAGAAAAGATTCTTCAGATGAGGTGTTGAAATAATATTGTTTATGTATCTATCAACGTTTCGAATTATATTACTTTTTCATCAGGGCTGAAGAAAATAAATGACACAGTACAGTTTGGAGAAAAGAAAATACAAATATGATATATAAATAATACATAGCATATATTACTCAGTCCAGCTGAACAGATGGACTTGTATTGTTGATATCCCCAAATAAATTGTGTAAGGTATGTAATTGTATATAATTTGGTATAAATAGATTTTAGTTTGGTATTGTATTTAATAATGTTGTATAATTTATTTTTTTACTACGTCTTTTAACATTTGTTTCGATAATTCGTTATGGAATCGCTTTTTATATTTTTTGGTATTTACTTGTTCTAGACCATCGAATATTTGTATCAAGTGTATTTTTTGTAAATTGTATTTGTAATTCCTTTAATGTCACAATATGATATGCGCAATGTATTTTTTATATATCATATTTGTATTTTTTTTTCTTTTCTCCAAACTGTACTGTGTTACTCAATTTCTTCGACCCTGTTGAAGAACTAGTATGGTTCTAATGATTTGAAGAGACCTCGTCTCAAGAACCTTTTCCTGATCTTGAAATATATCACGTCATTGCACTTTTTTTAGTAAAAGAACCGATTGCGCATCGTTTTCACTTGGCACAAGTTATTTTTTAAGACTCAATTTATTTTTGAATTTCAGAAGTATTAGCTTTAGCGTTTCTTTAGCTGGTGCCTTTTAATAAGTTTCTTGTATTTTTAACTTTTTTTTTTTTTTATCTCTCCCATTACTTGTTTTCACACTTTAATGGGAGATCGATGATTGAGAAACACGGTTTCTAGGTTTTCAACATTTTAGATTCTTGACCGAATTGGTCAAGGATAGTTTAAAGGGTCTAATTGTTAAAGTTTATTTGACCAGTGGAATTTATGTCCAGTAGAAAATGTTTCTGATGATAAACGATCTAGGGCATAATGTCATGAGAGTAGAATTGACTGAAATTTTGATGAGGTGATTTTTCGAAACAAACTTTTCACTATTAATAAGAAGTACTGAGATATCAAGGCTTAGACGTGTCATTCAATATCGTCTGCGTAGGCTGTTTCTCAAAACTGACCAGGTATTGACAGTTCTACTGAGACTGACACCGCCTAAGCCAGGTCTGAAAAGTCTCCGCAGCATGGCAGCCGAAATGCCAAATCACAACAATCAGATCCAGCACCACGCAAAGAAAGTGTTTTTGGTTCAAATACAAAACAGTTCTTACTTTTAAAAACTCTTAAAACAATAATGATTATGTTCTTCAACATACATGAAATCACCACATTCTTTTGGGGTCTCGTCCGATCCATCATCACAATCTTTTGTCCCATCACACAAGAGGAACGGGTCAACGCATTTTCCGGATCTGCACATAAACTGTCGTTCTCTGCAATGCAAAGAAAATTACATTGGAATAGTCTTATCTCTCAAATCGTGTTCTATCCTTTATGGTATTTTTGTTTCCTACTCTCTACTCGGATGAAATCTTAGGTCTCATTTTACCAATCCCGACGATGCGCTCAGTGCTTGTCGTGTGACGCGATTTCAAGGAAAAATGTCCCTCATAATTTATACTTGACCATGAGTAAATGATAACAGTTATATACAGAATATGAGGCTAATCCATGGCATAGCCAAAGTGGGGCAGGGAGGGAACCTTTACACCCCGACCCCCGAAGAGTAAAAAAATAGACATTTGTGTAATTTTAATTTTCCGAGTGTAAATTTGACATCTGGTCATGTGAATTTAAGGTAATAGTAGCGCAGGTAGAATTCAATGACAAAAATACCTGAAATCAGCGTAAATAAACAGAGAAACGTGTTCTTATTGTGACTTCAACTTGAGAAACAACATAACCTCACAAAAGCCATTTAAACGAGATAATTGCAATTATAATTGATGGTGTTGAAATACATTTTGCGTCTTACGGAAGAAACACTTCTTAAAAAAAGACCGACTTTTAAATCACGAAATGACTTTGATTTGTAATAATTTTTCCATAGTATTTTTACAATACTTTTGTCTATAGATCACCGGACGTCTGAGGAAGCTATTTTAATGTTTTCGAGCTTGAGATGAGGCACAAGTCACGAAACACATGCGCTCGGCCGCCATGTTTGTACTTAATGCTCTTATGCATTTCAAAGGAGTGATGCGAGTTCTTGATTATTGTTTGTACAATACTATTAACTGATATACAAATTTAATTATGTTTTTTCTTCGTTATTATTTATATTGTTGTGTTTTAAAATAATTAGAATAAAAATAAAGAAAACAATTATACGTCTCAGCGATTTGACCAACTTGAACTGCTGGTCCCACCTTAACATACATTTTGTTAAATCTTAATGTCTTATTGAAAATAAATCTCTATCACCCCTTTTTCTTTTCTTTTTTTTTTTTTTTCGAATTTTTGTCTGCAATCNAAATATCTAGCTCTGAAATCTCTTTGATGGGGGGGGGGAGTCACGTTTCAGCGCATTTACTGCGGAGGAGATAGCATTACATTCACCTCCAGTAAAAAAAATCCTTGTCCCCCCCCCTCTCTGTTCAAAAACCTTTGCTCCCTAGGCTAATCATATCATGCATAAAACATAAAAATCAATGAAAGTGTCTATCCTTATGCATCTAAGAAGGACATCAATCATTTTGATTACGTAAAACAATTAGACCCAAGTCACGAAACCTGCACTTCGATATTTTTATTAGTTTAGGAAATACGTGAGGTGTTCGTTTTTAATAACGAACCCTGTAAGTCCCTAAAGTACCATTGTCGTATGGTAGCGCCACAGTCTCTATTGCCATAGTCAACTAACCTAACATTTCCAACCCGTGCTGTGTGTACTTGGCAACATTGCAACGGTCCGGAGTTAATTGGAATGCATTCGTCTATTCCAAGGAGACTATACAATACTATATTATAACATCTGCTTTTTTGTAAATATATTTTGTGTTTATATCATTTTCATTTTTCATGTTGCTATGTTTATTGTCTCCTGACGACGACGATGACCAGCTGAGCATCACTCGGAGAAGGAACTGCCGTTGAAGTAGTTACAATAACCAGCGTGAGATGGCGCTGAAGATTCCTGATGCCGCGTGAGCTCACGACGCTTTTCGTACACATAGAAAAGGTTACCGCACTCCATGAGTGCCGTCTCATGAGTATAGTCTCCTTGGTCTATTTATGAGTTATTGGTCTTGGTATGAGTTATTATCTCATTAGTATAGTCTCCTGGGTCTATTCGAAGCTTGTACAGCCGTCAGTGACCACTTGTTCCCAGTGTTGCCAAGTCGTACTTGGAATTAATTGTAGGCTATGCTATTGCGCGATATTCGTATCAACTTCACTGTATTTCTCGATGTTAATTCTAAATTAATTCAAATAACAAAAAATGAGTATAAGGTATAATCTCACTTGCAATATCCCACACTTGTTTGGGTCGTTCCATCTGTACAACCCTCCTCGTCAGACTCATCCGCACAATTCTTCATTCCATTACAAGCTAAATCTGCTTCAATGCAGGCGCCATATTTGCAGCGAAAAGCAAAAGAAGGGCATCTGCGAAAAATACAGAAAGAAAATTAAAATCGATGGGTGGAATGTTTCACGACTTATCAGTAATTGTATGAGATATTAGGTGTAAAAATAATATTCAGCATTACTTTATTATCTCATACGCTTTCCCATTTAACCATTAACTACTAACCTTATACAGAATGACGTAATTACTTCTCTGAGAGTCATATCTGACCCCCAAGTTTATTAATAATTTGAGTATATCTGAACAGTGATAAAATTCGTAATTTTTTGTAATATAGATTTTCTTGAACTTATGTTACATTGGACAAAATAAAATCAGACAAAAAATATTTACTTTCAAATCAACTTTATTTTTTTATGCATTTTAGAAGAAGAAGAATTGGGATGATCGTCAAGCGTTGAGAAACCGATGGAGACAATAATACTAATTTCCGAGTGCTCGAAATACACATCATAAAATGGCTACCTCATACAATGTCCCTAAAATACGTGTGTCCGAATTTACAACGGAAAAATGTATCCAATTATTCCATCAAAACCTTCCTGAGAAAAAAAATTACATAGAATTATTTTGTACGGGCTCGTTGAAATGAGGCAATTATGAGGAAATGTACTCACTGCAACTTCCCGCATGTTTCTAACGTCTCGTCGGAGCCGTCCTTGCAATGAGGTTCTCCGTCGCAGATGAGGAACTCAGCGATGGATTCCCCTGATTTGCACCGAAACTGATTTTTGCTGAAATATGCAATAAACATTTCTATCAAGTTCTTAAATTCAATTTTGAAAAGTTATTATTATCATTATTATTATTATCTATACCTGAACATTTGACGTTTCCGTATTCTAGCGAATGAACTGGGTTGTATAATGAGTTGCAGGAAAACTGGAAAATACTAGAATTAAACAAGTGTGGTGGTACTGAAGACAATCTAATCTAACACAATCAGATTGTAATTTACATATTAGAGCATAAAAATCATATTTCATTAAATATATTTTTAAAGACACGTATCAATAAGAAATGTATTAATAATTTTATTTCGAAATACATTTTGAATAAATAGAAAAGGTTTTGTGTGGCAGTTCATCATTTAATAAAACAGCAAGCATCTCCCTTTGTGACACCCTTTTAGAGAACTTAATACACTCAAGATATATTGAACAGTCCTTCAGCGTGTTCCCTTTGACTGGAAGGTGTTCACACTCCCAAATGTATTTATCCCCAACACATTTCATCAAGAAAGTCTTAGATAACATAGAATTGCTTGAAACGTATCAGAGTAGAAGCTCCAAAGAATGTCTAATGTAAACACACCTGCAGCTAGGGCGAAGCTCCAACTGTGAAGCAAGTCAAGTAGGATTGTCTAATTGTTCTTCTATCAATTATAAATTTGTGTTCATTTTTTTTTCTATTAACTTCGAGACATTGTGTTCATTAAGGAATTTCTAGATTTAGGAAACGTAATAGAAAATGAGACATCGACGTCGCCAGTGCATTGAATTTTGCTTACAGCTCTTTCGCGCGATCATCCAACATCAGCAGATTATGTGAGAAAAGGGTTATCGGCAAATCATTCGACGGTTGGGTGAAAAAGCTTTAGGAAATCAAACGTACATAGAATGCCGTAATGTGTCTTTTCCAATTATAAGAATATTGCAGTCAACACCTCACGAACCAAAAAAAATATTTTAAATTACTTCTAACTTGCAATTGGAGAACATACCAATTCCTTCTTACGTGAAGAATGGAATAAGACTTTTTCCAACTTTTTATCGCCATTAGTGCAGTACCACTGTACGTCGTAAGTTAGTATTATTTAATTCCCATATATTTACTCACCTAAGAATAGAGATATCTGATAACTTTCCCGTGCTTTAGAGAAATGCATATCTTGAGAAAACCTGCGTCCTGCGCAGCTGACGAAGCGCGAATGACGAGGAAAACGCTTCTACTCCAGTCGTCAACAAAACACGCGCTCTCAAGACGAAGTCAGTTTACGAAACTGCGATGAGCCCACTTTCTCAATTTCCTTCTTCTCGTCTCAACACAAAGTAAATACGACCACCAGAAATTTTAGAACATCAATCGGCGTTTGACAAATTTTGAATTATTGTAATTTATTTATTAAACTCAATCATTTCTTACAGCATCTCCGTTTCCATTTCTCGACATTCCAAGAATTCTCAAATTGTTTCTGATATTCTCTTCATTTTCATCTCATAACCACTCTTAATTTAAGGTGCACACAAATATTTTGTATCACACTTTCTTACGGCAGAAGAGGATTGGTCAATTCCCTATCGAAACGTCTTGCGATTGTTTAACGATCTTCTAGTGATTTAAGTGTCATTTATGTTTTTTTAGATACTACAGGTCTATGTTTAGTTTATAGTCCTCCACGTGGTCATACGCAGTTTGCACTGCTTTTTTGACAATAAATTTATATTTATTTATATTTATGTGTCTTAATATGAATAAACAGTCTGTTTAACAAGGTCGTTACAATTATTTCATGTACATTTAGATAACGGCAGACAAGATTCATGATTTATTAGTTTTTTGATAATTCAAGCATAGTATTTATTTGAAACATGAGTTGTTTATTAATAATTCATTTAGATGATTATTTAATCGTTCGATTTGTTCCAGTACTGTTATTTCTCCTCCGTTTTGAATAACTTCGCGTCACGTATTGTAAGAGTTCATGACAGCGATTGGCGTTAAAGTATTTATTCATTGTAGTTTGTTTGTTGTTGTTTTTGGCGTCTTTCATAGTCGGGATATTTTGAAATTCCGGCTTTTCTTTTTAATTTGCTTAATGTTTATCTATCACTACTTAATTGTGTTACAAAATTATAAAAAGTGTCTTAATATAAGCTCAATCAAATTCGAAGTAAAATTATCAAACTATTCGTGAGATGAGAGTAAGATCAGTTGCCCAGAAAATTGTTTGAATCACCTTCGAAGACATTTTTTTAAGCTATTTCACCTTGTCGTCTGGGCGGATACAAGGACTTAATGTATTTAGTCATTAGTACGATTTCTGTCAGTGTACCACTCGTATACTAGTTAAAAGATCATTCAAAATCAATTAGTCAAACGTGGGTATGATAAAATAGTTTTCCTCCTTTAAAATGCACACCACTCGAGAGAATGATGAAATTATTCTTTTTATCAGAGATTCTCCATCTTTTATTGAAAACATAGGAAAGGAAGAAGAAATAATAAGAATAGATTCTTCTTCTTTCGAATCCGAATTTGAATAGGATTTGATTGTTTAAGCGTTTATAATCCCATCAAGTTTACTCGAAACCAATGCTCAAGGCATCACTCTACCTCACCGAGAAGTAACTATCTCCACTTCCCTTAACAGTCGTTTTAAAAACATTTTCCTTGCTAACTAATGTCCTCTAATTGCAATATAGACACGCGAAATGGAAGAACAAGAAAACAATTTGGTAAAAGACAGCAACCCAGTTTTAAAAAAATTGTGTACATTTTCAATTACTTTAGAGCAGAGAACAGGAAGCAATGAATTTGATTATGGTACTGCTCTTACAAAGTGCGAATAAACACCGGTAATGCATTTTAAGACAAAATATACCATTGAATTCTAAATAGTGTGTACTATTTGCATAATATATAGGAAATGCTTGTACCCACTGCCACCTTGGGCAATATACTTGTAATTTCGGGTATAAATAAATATTGTATTTTTGTATTTCAAATTACTTTTGAGTAAAGTGTATGCGAATTCCAGTATATTCTGTTTGTTTTTTACATTTATCAGGTTTTTGAACCTTGTACACTTACGGAAGAATATTCACCACCTCACGACCAAGAAACTTCAAACATAGAAGTGTATTACCGGGCAGATACATCTTATTCCGCGAAAATTATATTGCGTAGTAACGTATTAATTTCTAAAAGTTGTAATACTAATGTATTGTTCCACAGAATAATATAGGTGATGTGTAGACAGGTTCTGCAAATTATAATGAAATAATAAAATAGTATAGTCTACTCTGTCAAAATATTTCAATAAGCGAAAAAGCTTTTCGAGCGTAATCAGTGCTAAAACGAACTTAAAAGTACAGAATCAAAATTTTAAAAATACATTAAAATAATCGAAAAGATTTAAAATATTAGAAAGAAGGAGGGTTGGGGGTAAATGATATTTGTGAGAAACGGGGTTTGGTGATTGAGTAATGGATTATTTTAAGAAGGTAAAAGATGCAAAAGAAAGCACAGATCAACCAAACTGAACCAAAACCAAAAGGTTTTGCGAAAAAGCTTTTTTGCTTTTAGTACAATATTATGACAGAGTTCACCCATTTTATTATTTCATTATAATATGTTGCTCCATTGTAATAATTGCGTATCCATCAATTCCTTTCATTACCGATCATATTAGCCGGTCTAATTCTTGAATGTAAACTCTTTGACATGACATGCACCATGCAATGGGCAGTTGCCCGTTCCATTTTATTTCAGACTGTGTCACTGGCACAACCGCAGCCCAGCAGCAGTTGGACGCAATGATGCGACTTCGATTGGGACCTTACTGTTTCATTATGAGTCCTATTGTATACTTCTAATTAGAATATAGATTAGCGAAGGTAAAGTAAGGATAGAGGTATGTACCTGTTGCGTGTTAGTATTAGCTGCATGCTTAGCTTCCTGAATAAAATATTCCACTTGGTGCAAGATTCGTTAAACTACGAATTCTACCGCATTTGTAGTATTAGTTGCAAATAATTTAGATGGCGAATATTTTCTTTGGAATGTGTAACTTTGGTCATATGCTTGGACTTGAGTTATCCGATGCACTTGTTAGTGAACCCCAAGGCAATGTAAGTGATCTTAGTTCCGGGAAAAATACTGAAATAGAAGAGGGGTTTAGTCATAGTTCTTAAGATTTAAGTAAATTTATTTACCTTGAAATGTAGTCTTCTATAACAACTGCTCAGTGTAACTGTTACAATCAAATTTAGTCGTAAAAATACTGTGCGTATTTATGATGACGCAATTTACGAAGAGCTGCAATTGAAAATGTTACCTGAATAGCGAAGATTTCTTAAGTTTTGAAACGTGCGTTAATTTATTACTTAAGGATACAAGCGTAAGTAGAATTAACTCCCTAAAATATCTTAAATTGGCATTATTCAATAGAATAACATGTACTTATTGTGATATCAACGTTAGAAAAACATACTTCACCGGCCATTTAAAAGAGATAATTGTATTTATAATTGATGTGGAACTACACTGCGTCTTATGGGGAAAATTATTTATAAACTGAGACTAACTTTTAAATCATGAAAGTGATGGAAGTTCATTTTAATTTGTAGAAAATTTTCTGTACTATTTTTATCTATAGGTCACCGGTCATGTGACAAAGATATTTTACTTTTGCCTTTGAGATGAGAAGCATTAATGACGAAACCGTTGCGTTCGGCCATTGCCATGTTTGTACTTAATGCTCTCGTGCATTTCAAACGAGTCAAGCGAGTTTCTGAATATTGTTTATGCTGTATTATTAACTGATAGACATAAATTAAATCATGTTCTTTCATCATTATTATTCATATTGTTGTGACGTGACAATTACAGTAAGAATACAGAAATCAATTATACATCTTGGTGATTTGACTTTTGACTTGGAGTGCTCGTCGCTCCTGAAATACTCATAATTTGTTCGTTGTCTAGAACGTTACAAGCAGTTATAATTTTTGAAAAGGTTGTTTTCAATGTGATAGTAGTTAATGTTGCGAATTGATCAAGTAATTTCTTTTCATTTTTTAAATGAAGTACTGTAGTTATAATTAACATTTATTGTGTAACTCAGTATTTAGCACTTTTGCTATTGTTTTTAGAGGATGCTACTTCATTTATTTTTTGTTGCGCATTTCATTTGTGATTTGTGTTTTTTAAATATTTGTACTTGTTTCGTTTTATTCAGATGGCCATGCGCCCGCTGTTATAACTCGACGCTTTTTCTTCTCGTTTTTCCAGCCATATCTTTCAGGTTTTAACGTGCGACTTATTTTTCAGGAATTTGGAAGCGTCCTTATTCCGTTACTAAAACAAATAAGTGTCCTTCAGAGAGTTTTAAAGAGCCCATTTAAAATAGTTTGAATGCATTCATTTCTTCCTGAAATGTCATTAAAGTGTAATTTAATGCAGATTTGAAAGCAATTTTATCATGTAGTTACAACTCTTGCAATTTCTTTGAGTTATTTTTAAGTGTTCTTTTTATGCGAGTAAAATTCTTCTTTACCTAATATTCTTTAGTTAAACAGTTTCAGATATGCAGAAACATTCAATATCAAATGTCAAGATTGACACTTCCCTTTTCAAAATTTCTTGAAGTTTAAAGAGAGACCTATCAGACAATCCTCATAGTAAGTGACACTATGTAGATACTTAGTACACAATTTATAATATTACTCATATGCGATATTTTTTGCTTTGCTTTAATATTATATTGACACAAGTTGTAGGTTTTGTAAATCACCATATTATTTTCGCTGATTGCTATAGTAGAAAATACTTTTTTAGGGTGGAAATAGGCCTCTAGGGGAACTCGCCACAAAGGAGCAACGCGCCATGAGGGTTACAGCAAGCATGCACAAAGCAAGCTTCTGTGGTGTGGAAACACCCTCTCAGATATACTTGGTAATTGTGGGGTGTTGGCAACATTATCAAAGAATGATAAATTAATCGTCGTTTGTTTGTTGCACTTGCCAAAAACGTTTCCTGAATACTCAGTGCATGTTACTGCTATGCTGCCGAAAACGTTTTCTAGCATTAAAACTATGAGCAACAAACAAACGACGTTTATGAACTTGTCTCTTTAGGACAAACAAGTTCATAGTGACTCCGGTCGCTCAAACCTGTGTTTACAAACTACGTTTAACGTATCCCCNGTCAGAGTAAGACATCGACTCAGATGTTACCACTCGGACATTGTTCTGTAGATTGGCGCAACAGGATGATCGAAACGTGGGTAGTTTTATCTACTAAGACGCGGTTTGTCCCGGACAAACAAGTTCATAGTGACTCCGGTCGCTCAAACCTGTGTTTACAAACTACGTTTAACGTATCCCCCTCTTAGGTTCTACTCCGTACTAAACCATAAACTCAAACTATTCGTAGGTGTGCGATAGTTGCACATGTTAGTGTTTATTTCCGCTTTTGATCTGTGTATGTACTGTTACGATTAATGTCCTGGAGATGACCTAAAATAAGGTTGAAATGTTGTGAAGGAAATAAATCTGAACATAAGTCTACGTCCAAAGTCTGAGTATGATAAATGATGATAAATTTATTGTCAAAAAACAGTACAAACTGCGTATGACCACGTGGAGGACAATAAACTAATTTACTCTCCGGAAGCAAGCAAGGGACCATCCTATCAATTCGGATCAAGGGCCCTAAGGCAGAGTATAAAAATTCTATAGTTGTAGAATTTATTGGTTAGTTTTATTATATCATACATGTGATACATTATTTCAATAATAGTACTAGAAAATGTTCTCGAGTCATTTCGGAACTACAAATGTCGGTGAAAAAATTTCTTCGAGGTTTCCGCTCTCGTGTCTACTAAGGCTGAAGACTATGAAAATGTAATAGAACAGAAAAGATTTTCTGTACGAGACTCGTGGTGATTTGCGCTGGTATAGCATTAGCACTTCGTAAAGTGGTGCTCAACCACCTTTAAAAAAGAATTTATTAATCATATTTCTCAGGCATTTCACATTATAGGTGCAGGTATTTCACATTCCGGGTGGTGTAGTGGTTAACACCCCTGCGATCAAAGCAGGGGTCCCGGGTTCGATTCCCGCCTCGTCGCCATTTTGACACAACCGAAAGTTATGACAAATCTTCTCCACGTGTAGGGTACACGGAAGACATATGTAACATATGTAGTTACACTCTTAAGAGGACAAATAAGTAACGCAAAAACGCTCATTCACAAAAATCGGTGGGTAACCACAATGTATTAAAAAATACTTAATTGTGTATTTGTATGATCAGATTCAGTTGCAAATTTGCAAACTACCTCTGCCTTATGCTTTGAATGCTACGAGGAAAAATTGCCCTTGTGTAAACACGGTCCATTACAGATTTATCAGACAAAAACCAGTTGGGGTCATGTAAGACCCACCGTGCAGTGGAGGGTTAAAGTAAGTGTTCACTAGTCATTAGTGATATCGTTTTCTTACAAATGCATTCCAATCTTGATACATTTTTTTAAATTTACAATGTGTATGTACTGTAGTAAGTAACTTAAATGAATTGAATACAAAACTATTTTTTACTAAATTTGGTAATAATAAATATTAGGATCCTCCTGTGCTCGGTCCGGGGACAGCAACCCCTGGCATTTTGCCCGTCCTGTCACCCTATTGTTACGTCACATTAAAAATAATATGTAATTCATTATTTAAAAATAATTCACTCTTCATAAAGTCGAGAGTAATATAAAAATTATTTTACTTTACTCGACATAGTAGTGTATGATGGAAGGTGATCGTTTTCTGAATGGTGAACTGTTGTATAAAGAATCCCGTAAGCCTAATTTTATGAAAATATCCCGTAAGTGGTTTTATGCGCGAAGGGAACTCGTTTTCGTCCTGCTAGAGAGCGCACCCACGTTTCCGTTGGCTCTCGTCCAATTCAATTCTATCTCACGCCTAATGGCACTTCACTTGTGTATTTGCCAACAATGCCAAGTGTAGATGAGCTATTTGTCTGTATTTTGGATGTATTTGCTCCACTGTGGCAAATACGCGAACACGCCAATATTTTGATTCTTCTTATTCTACAGTTTCTTGAATAAGAGCTGGAACATTTATATGGGATGGAAAAACGAAACAGTATAAATATGTCTTGAATTACATCAAATGCATTCCGTCCATCACCGCTACAAGAAAACATTAACACAAGAGTTATTTGCGTGTTCGGACCATGTGAGGATGGCATGGTTGTGATATTTGTGAATTCGTCAAATATTTAGCCAAACGCAGCGAATACGCTATACACAAATACCGTAACGCCAAGTGATGTGCCAGCATCAGACATTTAAATTGGCTCTAACTTGTAATTCTTAGTTCTCATTTTATTTAAATACTCGTATATTTTACCAAATGTTATTTGTATCTACATTTCTGTGCAAAGACACACTGTAAAAAAGTCCAAGGAACCTGTCTCGCTCGTTAGTATAGCGTTAGATTCAACAATTACAACAATTCTAAATAAAAATATGATTATTATTTAAATCTATTTTACCAAACGTTATTTGCATCAGTTAAATGTTAAGGTCTACTAGCAAGCGTGACAGATTCCTTAAAAAATTTAAAGCGTATTTTCAATGAACTTTAAGACGCGAAGTGTGTAGCAGAGTTGCCAGGTCTTCAAATGAGAATTATCGTACAAACCTTCCAAAATTATCGTATTTTGGAGGAAATTATCGTACATCCTGTTTTCACATATTATATCATTATTTAAGTTTTATTTGGTATTTACCGCACTGGCTTCAAGAAATTAATAGTCTTCCGTTAATGCACTGTTCTATGAATAACTGTGAATGAACACAGTTGAATAACAGATCATAATTGGTCTGCTTTTCGTACAACCGAAAACTTTTCTTTGAACAGAGC
>NNCF01127229.1:113127-143180 GCA_002313205.1 Laupala kohalensis
ACTGTGGAAAATACTGTTCTGACGGAAATGGCAGCCGCATCACGTGACTGAAGACAATTGCCACACTTGTTAAAGGTAGAGTCAATCGACGATCTAAATTTCCTAACAAGTTTTGTAATCACAAAATAATTATCTTCGTCCAAAGGTAACAATGAATTATTAATTAATTAGAACTATTTTGTTTAATATTTCTAAGTTTCGCGAATAGTTGGCAACCTGACTTCAGTCAACGCGCATATAGTACCAACTTTTATCAATTCATTATTTCCAAAATAACTCTTAACTATAAAAATCATTGAAATCACGACATAAGTGTTTATAACTTTTACGAGATTCCTAAGTACGAACCCCTAAATACGAATCCGCCCTACCCGAAGGAAACCCGGAGAAAGAAATACCCACTCATTCATGGTCACTTGGTCGTTCGTTTTTTCATTGTAAAATTTGTAATTTGTAAATGTGAAATGTAGTGTGTTATTGAAGTGTGGATGCTACGTGGGATGTGGCAGGTGGATAGAAGGGGCTATAGTTAGAAGCTGCTTTACCAACAACTCGGCCCAAGTGGAGGTGTCAGTAGCAGTAACAGCTGGGACATTTGAAGTGCAAAGCTGGATCGGAGTGAACGCGGCACTCGATCGCATCTCTTTTTCTCCTCCTCTGCTGCAATCGGAGGCGAGTTGTTCGGCGCGTGATGCGGCCGCGCGCGATGTGCAGCATGGCCGGTCGGCCGGCCGGCAGTGAGTCCCCGGCGGGCGCACACCGTCGCTGCAGATAAGCGCCGGTGCCATAAATCATTGGCCACTCAGCCAACGAGACCCGCATCGTCGCGGATTTTTTGTGCTTTCGTCACGCACGCGCCTTCACTGCTCTTGTTGGTATTTTCAGAGCCTTTTTATATTCAAAAGCAACCGCTAACTCATAAAACGATATCGTTTTATGAGTTTTCATTAGATAGCGCTGGAATCTTTTTTCTTTTGCGGAGGTAGCCTTAGTATAAAATGGATGTCCTCCGCGATAAGAAAGTACAAGAAATTAGCGACGGTCTTATTTTCTTGTTGAAACATCGTTTTATAGTGTTCTGGTTCGTTGACGTTATTTATCGGTTTTGTTTTGCGATTAACTTTTTATGAAGGCGTACCTTCTTCAGTCAGAGATAGCGCCCCCTCTGCGGCGGATTCGTATTTTGTACTTTTGCTTCTTCGCATTACGACTGTGATAAGCACGAGATACGAAGAAGGTTTCGATATCAGCACTCTACCACACGGCGATCCGCTCTCTACCGCAAATACCATTCTTCGCGTACCTTTTTCATTAGTTTATAAAAAATATTTGAAAAAACACTCACCTTCCAGAAGTATGAAAACCTTCCGACTGACTGTTCATTAACTTGGATACAAATTGTTTTTTTTTTAATTTACCGTAAATTTAAAAACTAAAAAAGTAAAATAATTGTTAAATAAATGAGAGTGATGTGATTAATGGATTTTTTAAATTGGATCCAAAAAAGTTTTTTTTTTGACGTGAAACTTTTTCGTTACGTTTGATATGACCGTTCCGTAGAGTTGACTTGCATTTAGCGTAGATATATTTGCGAATCATCGAACTGCCGAACTAATGAATTTGCTAGTGACGTCATTTCTTGTGAAAAAGTCTGTACAGCAATTCGTCGTCACAGAATGTGCGTAGTCGGGGGTCGCTGCGAAACATAAACACGTGTGTTTCTGCAGAGTGCTGTTTCTATTCGATTCGTATCTGGAAAATATACTATGAAAACAGTAAATTTAGTTTTTTTAAATAATTATTTGTTATCCTGGCCCGGGTTTTTCTCCGTTTTTCCTTCGGGTAGAGGCGGATTTCTTATACAGGTTCTCTAGGCTTTGTCTAGGGGCGTGTTCAGAATAATCTATAGTTCGATAATAACTTGTACATGTAATTTTTTGCTTAAAATTACAAACATATTGACATTATATTAGTATTATAACTCGCAGCTAACTTTTTATCTTATCTAGGAACTTTTGCTGAAATTTTTGAATCCGTCTCTGCCTTAGGGCCCTTGATCGGAATTGATGGGATGGTCCCTTGCTTGCTTCCGGAGAGTAAATTAGTTTATTGTCCTCCACGTGGGCATACGCAGTTTGTACCGCTTTTTTGACAATAAAATGTATTATACTGTGTGTATTGTACTTAATGTAGAGTAGTTGCAATAAGTGTCCTCGACTTATTGGTCGCAGGCAGTTTGAGACTCTGCTCTCTTGGCAATAAATTATTATTATTTCCAGTCTAACTGGCTGGGTGATGGTACGGGACTTATGCACAGGGTAACCAACGCAATTACTTCGCCGTCGTCCATAAGGGTTATGATAAATGTATCTCGTGTTATGTTGGCAGAACTTTCGCATTTCTTTAAACTTAAATCTATAGCCAACATCGGCTGTCAATGCAATTCACCTGCTCTTACGTCTGTGACACTATTCCGTTCTTTCTGCATCGAGCAAAGTGTGGAGCAAATATCATCTGTTTGTTGTGTTAGTAACTTGTATTTATATACAGCAAATATTTGTTTTCGATTCAGGACGTTAAGAATACGTAGCTAACCTTTTTTGATCAAATGAGATCATTCTCTTCGCAAGGGTGTGAGAGATTCTTCTCCTCCCGTGACTGCATTCCTCTCGCTAGATTTCAAGTCAACTCCCAACAATATTGATGGACTATTTTCCTCTGGAATCAAATAAACATTTAGAAAAAGAGAATTCGCAATGTTGAATTGTGATCCTATTCATATCCTACATAATTGTTTTAGTTTTAAGTCCCATCCCATTTTTCAAGCCCGTGAAATAGAACATTGGTACATGTTGAGGTCCAAAATTAAAGGAAGAACACAGTCTACGTGAGACTTCGGTGGGAAATCCTTAAAGCCTCTTAACATAAGGTATAGTGAAATTTTGAATTTTATTTGTACAGATATGAATGAATATTCGTTTTTACTCTTTGATGAAAATTAAGAATTTCCATATAATTAATTTTATATGTTGGTATTCGATGTCTGACGAATGTCAGTGAAATTGTGAGTATTTGTCTGCTACATGGTATTATTCGAAACATAGTTGCCCTTTGACACTTGGCATTGTCAGAACGAAGAAACCAGCTAAGCTGGAGCAAAAAATAAAAAGAATAAAAATTGTTCTTGTAGACAATAGCACATGTCGTTGTATCTCAATATCTACTTGACGTAGTGAAACAATTTTAGTCAATTTGGAGCAAATTTAATGAATTTTTTAAAATGTAGTTTAATGTGTGATTTGTTATTTAGTTTATATTGTATTGGAGAACTGGTTCAAGATTTTCAAATTTTTATCCTGTTTATACATTTTGTCAAACTTTGAGGTGTAACTAAAAAACTATTCAAAATAGAAACATTAAAATGAGCTCCCTATTCAACCAATTTAGTGTACTTTGGAGGTATTGGATGACTGTTTTCATCATTCACATAATTTGGTATATATTTGTCAAGAACTGAAAAAATCTGAAAATTTACCAGTTTTTTTGAAGATGCCAAATTTTGTTAGCAAAACTTTGAAAAGTAGTTAATGCATCGACCCGAATAACATTTTAAGAATAAGCCTCACCCTAACTTTTGCATCCGTTCAGCAAATTTGATGACAATTTGACTGTATTCTTTTGTTGCTTGTCAATATTCGAGGCAATCTACCGATTGATTAGTGTTATCCTGTTTCTCATATGCTACTTGCCTTGCATCGCTACTTGAACTCCCCAAAAATGTTTAAATGATAGTTTGAAGTATTTCCTATCCAGTGATAATGAATTTTCATACCCATTCAGCGCAAAATTTTGAAGTACGAGGACTTCATGAGGATTTCGCGAACATACGCTATCTGATATCCTGACGACAGTGTCTGCTTAACGTAGCTAAAAATGTTTAGTGAGATGCAGGTTATGCCAGTATAAAATATAAAAATTGATAGTTGATATTTATTTCTTTTAAAACTAATTGTATTTTTTTCGGAAAGTTATCGGATGTTACATGTTGGCGATAGAATTTTAAGTAAAAATTCCATCTTCTTTTGCTATTCCGATTTAAAATAAGGGTTAAAAGGTTGATCAAAACACATCCCAGCACTCGTATAAGAGTACAATGAAACCATTTTTATTGCTGATGGTACGTACCAAGGCGCAGGCCAAAGCAAAGTGACTGATGGGTTGGAGGAACTCAGAGGATGCAGGACATCTTCAAAGCTTTCACATGTCGCACTTCCTGAGTAATTGATTAATAATAAATTTATTGTCAAAAAACAGTACAAACTGTGTATGACCACGTGGAGGACAATAAACTAATTTACTCTCCGGGAGCAAGAAAGGGACGTATTCCATCAATTCCGATCAAGGGCCCTAAGGCAGAGGCGGATTCAATAGGTTTTTTTTGCATACGTTCCTAGATAAGATAAAAAGTTAGCTGCGAGTTATAATACATATATAATGTCAATATGTTTGTAATTTAACGCAAATATGTTTGTAATTAACGAACTATAGATTATTCTGAGTATAGTGTTTAAAAATCATAAGAGTTGAAGAAAAAACACTAAATTCACGATTTATTATTACAATAAACACGCCCCTAGACAAAGCCTAGAGAACCTGTATAAGAAATCCGCCTCTACCCAGAGGAAAAACGGAGAAAAACCCGGGCCAGGATGGGGAAAAACCCGGGCTAGGATTTCATTATTGTTTAAATACAGTGAAATTTTAATTCATATATTTTCAAAATTTGTCTCCTCCAAATGGTCGCATCTATTTATACTCTATTTATACTAATATACATTGGTTACTTTTCCTTCTCTCTAAGACGTAAGACGTCTGCAATATTTTGAGTAAAAGCATCCTTTTATTTTTCTTTAGATATTTGGTCTACGTTTGTGAAAGTCAAACTGTCCCACAACAGGATCCAGAGGTTCCCGAGGGGTTCACTGGGGGTAGAGCTCTGCAATGACTATAGGAGGAGATGTGGCCAGCTGGCTGAGCACGCTGAGTGGGCGTGGGAAGTCAGACTGGATGAACAGTCCCACCCCAACACCCAGACCACCGGGGATTGAACGCCAGCCCTCCAGCCAGCAACTCAGCGCTATTTCCACTCCAACCGTGGCTCATGTGGCAGCGTTCTTGCTTCTCACGAAGTCATCCCGGGTTCGATTCCCGATGGGACCAGAGAATTTGTAGCTTTTCACATTAATATCCCAATTCCTATAGTTGTCACTACTGAAGAGCAAATCTTCCTTCCTCTATCCAGCTTCTTCTAGTATCAATAAATCTATCACTAACTATTTCTACTAACCCCTCCACGTGGGCCTAGTTGTTGGTAAACCCAGCTGACCGGTCCACCTACTAGCAATGACCTACACTTTGCAAATACATTTTTTAAACAACATTTTTCTACGACTTCCAACTCGTCAATAGAATTTTTAGAAGAAAAAAAAAGTTGAACGAATGGAGTGATCCAGACAGTCCGATGAAAGAGCTCAAATGCATTGGCGGATTTAATCCCTCCGAGTCCAAACCATGCTACATACACCATGATAAACCTTATATAACACAAATTTTATTTTTCATGGCTTATAAAAGAACAATTATTTGAAATATTTTATCCGCCAGGGCAGCTAGGCTTAAACATCTCGGAAAAACGTATAACAAATACAACAACATAAATATGAAAAAGTCGATGTTTGTAGACGTTCTTAACACGTAATGACGGCATGAGTTGGGGCGTGTAGAGGCTGTATCCGTTCAGAGTTATCAAACATCTCAGAACTACGGTTGATATTCTTTACTGCGAGTATAATATCATTGAAATCACATCTCTTGATCGGGAAGGAACACTTCCTTTTTGTAAGAACTGTCTTTTACATATCTACATCATTATGTCACTTGAACGCGTGGTTTCTCTCCTCCGAAGACACAAGGGACCCAAAACTGCTTCCATTCTTTTCCTGTTCGAATCATTTCCAAATGACGCGAAATAATTCTATTTATTTTGTTTTATTCATCAGCGTAACACTCTAAATAACGCTAACATTACGCTTCCTCCGCCGAAAAGGTCCAAGTCACTTTGGAATCGGATTTTATCGTTCCAAAAATACATAAGATACTATAGTCAGTGCCCGCTGCTTTTCTGGTGCGAAAATACAGATTTTAGTACAAGTATTTTTTTCTAAATCATCATTGATTTAAATCTTAATGACATTTGGAAAAAAAATTGCTTGTTAGTGCTCTTGGATCCACTTTGAGAAATTCGAAGCTCCACAGTTGACTCTAAATATATATTAAAATTAAATGACGAAAAATCCCATTCCAATTTCAAGAACATCCCCACCTTCCAAAACGCCTCTAATAAATTTCAGAGCTATTAATTCTTTCGATATCATCACTATGCAACTGAAAAAAAAAATAGCTAAAACAGAAAAAAAAACAAATAAGTATTTCGTTTTTCGAGAAAATTCGTCGTAGAATTACAGATACCGATCCTGTAAACCGTGTGTGATCAATTTCAAAACACTGGGCTGTGCGAAAAACTTAAAACCATTCAATAAAAATTACCTAAATTGAATTTCAGAAAAAAATTGTGGTGGTACTCTTAGCCCCCTTCGCCGGAGAACGCGTGATCTGAATTTCCAAGCTCTGGGCCACATCGTAGTCGTTCTTTGAGACTTTTTTGATGAAACGTTTAGAAGTCAATAAAAAAACAGATCAAAAATGAAACAAATATTTGTAGCGCAATTGGACCCATTACGAAGAAAGCGTGTGTTCAATATTGGAGCTTTTCGCCAATCCGTCTTTGAGTCATAGGGCGCATACACTCAAACTGCTTTATTTCTATGTATTGAACACTAGATAGAAATCCATGGTTGTCAGTTTTCTACTAAATTTACGGCATGTCACAATTAAAAAATTATATAAAACCAATTAAAATAAATTTTTTATTTTTTATTCGGAATTAAATTATCTGCTGCAATATAAGATCTTTTGTTTTTTATTATTATTTTTATTATTTAGAATATTTCAGACGTCACAACAATATCATTAATATCAACATAATAATAAAAAGTTGTACGTGGGGAAATCGCAAAAGGGTTTTTCTAACACGATAAAATTCAAAAGAAAACTTCCAAGAAGAAAATTCCAAAACTTACGTGTTATAGTTAATATGGATTTTTCTCAAATATAAAAGTTGCTCTGTCAGTTGCTTTTTTGTAAAATGGGATGGACACGAAAACTTTTAAATATAATTCTCAGCGGCCAAAATAATTTCTTAGTGGATTACATTCGATGTCTTCTGAAGATATGAAACCATGGAGTAAATAATCAGTATATTTGAAATATTTCACGATTAAAAATATTTCATATTATCCAATTACTACAAAATAGTAACTGTTCTTTTTCATAACGTATTTCTTTACTCAAGTATCTAGTGTCGTAGCAAAATTTGTATTAGTTGCTGAAGCTAAGGAGTATAATTGTGAGAATTGCGACTTCAAAGAAGGGAATGTGGACACTAAGGTACACTAGACATCAACATAAATTTACGAAGGTATCAAATTATGGCAATTTATTTAGAAAGAATATTCGTCAAAAATTACTGGTAAGGCACGGGCGCTGAGCTAGTTGAAGCAAAAATATATCTTATGATGATGTTTTTATCGCAGGCAAAATTGAAGCTTAAATTTGGTTAATAAATAATTTGAGACTTGCGTCCTTATGAAGAACGAACACAATTTATTTTGTGCTTTGAAAGACACAACTTTCGACGTCTCAACGAGATGAAATGATTTCTGTTGTACTTTTCTCACAACAAGTATCTAACATTAAGTACATATTTCTTTCGTGTACCCTACACGTGGCGAACCCGGGTCTCTTGCTTTGATCGCAAGGGTGTTAACCGCTACACCACCGGTTCGCCTTCCGCAACTGTACACCATTTCCACCCAGACCTAGCAAGAGATCCGCGTTCGAGTCCCGGCCGGTCGCCATTTTCACCTGACCGAAAGTTATCAAGTATATAACATCTTCACTTAAAAGGTTACTTAAGCCTGAAAATGTAAAATTGATTTCAAAATTTAAAAATACAAGAAATAATTTGACGACGAAAGGGAAACATAAGAAAGATCGTGTGAATGCTTATAATGTAGTATACGGAATAAAATGCCAAGATTGTAAAATGCCAGCATGATGGGTCAAACAAAGGGAGAGTTAGAAACTAGAATCCAGGAGCACAAATGAAGTTTAAAATCCGCTCAACAAAGTATAGTAATCTCACATTGCTTTAATAATGATCACTCAATGGATTGGGAAAATACATTAATATCGAACAAAGAAGTTAACTATAACAAACGTAGCAGATCAGAAAAGATATTAGTAAAACATACACCCGGGAGCTTGAATTTACGCACTGACACAGGAAAGCTATTGAATATTTGCAATACGATATTATAACATGTTTGTGTAATTTTTGTTGTGTTAATTTGTTACACAGGCGATGACTTGAATTGAAGTGGACACGTTGTGCTTCTTCGAAGCACAAAATAAACGTTATTTGTCCGTGATGAAGTCGTAAATGTTAAATTATTTATTTACTTTGGTTAATCTTAATTATAAAAAGTATAATTCAATATCTTTTTTATGATTTCCAATAAAAAAACGTCACCTAGATGATTCTCATGAGGGGATACTTATAATAATCCTCTTTGTTTATACACTTGAAAGCTTCTTCGCTGTGGCGGCGCAGCGCCGTCTTCTTTCGCGAACGGTCAGAGGAAGGTTATTTGTGTCACGGGATAAAACGAGACGTTCTACTGTTCAATTACTTCAAAACAGCCTCATTATCCTTTGAAAGCATGAAGAATTGGGCCATAAAAGTCCGATCTTGAAATCTTTTATATACCCGATTAAAAATGGACTAAGTATGCATAAACCTGGCTAGAATACTCTCAACAATTTTTAATTGGACACTGTGCTGGATTGACCACACAAACGGTAATCAGATACAGACTTATTTTAGAAAACACGCAACTCTGGTACATCAAATAGATATCAATTGTATGGACCTATAACAATGAAATAAGACAAGAATGAATAAATCTTAAACATTATTTTACTTCGCAAGAATGTTCAAAGAAAGCACGTTTCAAATCACCCTAGAAAACTTTATATGCTAAGCAAGGTAGATTATAAAGTTTTTATTGTCTTGTAATTTTTTGATATCTATCGGAGGAATTTTCCCCCTGAGGTTAAATGTTATCACGTAATGAGAACAATGGTTATCGTATCATTACAGAGGTCAAAAAGATATTTTTCGGGCGGGTTTACATACCATCTATCTGCGCGGACCAAAAAAAAAATTGTGTTTCTTCAGAAGATCAGTATGCTTATATTAACTAACGAAGATATTTTCTATATAATTTTAATTCATAATATTACGACAGTGTAATGTGCAATAAGTTCTCCAGAAATAAGTGACGAAATTACGATTTTTAAATTATTTAAAGATGATAAATTATTATAACAAGAATTTGGAAAAAAGAAAGGTTATTTAATATATAACAACGTGAAAGATTGGAATTCTTNCTGTTTTTTTCGCTAATTTATAGGTAAAATAATTGCGAATTAAAATTTGCCCTTAACGTTTTTTTCTGCCATTGTTTCTATTTTTTAGAGAGAAAATAGTGTGAAAGCTAACCGTCCACGTTTCTAGAAAATCAAAGAAATTGGTCAAACGGAACGGGAAATTAGGAAAACTTAAATTTAGAAAAATGTTTATATATATACACTTAGTACACAGCACATATATACTATTATATATAGTACACAGCATATATAAACTTATTTTTGTCAAATTTTGAGAAATTCGCAGTAGAAAAATTAAAAGTTATGATGTACACAATGTCTCAGAAATTCTAGTAAATATTGGAGGGAAGATAGTGGACAATCATTGAGGTGTACACACACACATCCGGAAATATCTCCCGAAGGAGATTAAAAACGACGTCGAGGCAGAGGAAGAACGCGTGTTTAAATGCTTGACGAGCGGTAAGGGAAATTGAGAGAGCGATTTTCGTATTTCAAGTTCAACAACAAATTACGTGATATGTTAAAATTTCGGCCCATTAGTAACAATTCAGGTCTCACATCGGCGTCGGGAGGTTTCGGAGACTCCAGGTAGAGAGAGAAGCGTATTTGCTAAAATCCATACGACGTCGGTACGAGGTCTGTGTCGCTGTGGGGCATAACTTTAAACATCATGATTTGTTATTTAACCTCTGATTATTGTATGATGTATATTTTTATTATGTCTTGTTTTCTATTTGCTTTTCTCGCTTCTTACAGAGTAATAAATTATTGTTATTATTATTTATACTTCAACACAAACAAAAAGATGTACTCTCCCCCAATGTTGCCCGGATGGCAGTGTTATCTGGCGGATCTTTCAAGAACTGAGGGACTCTCGAAATTCAATTTTATTTAAAACGAAATCATAAAAAATGTTGTGCGTATTTAAAATACCTGTTTTTTGGGGAATTGTTTAACTGCGGGTTGGAGGACCTGTAAAAGATGTTACCTCGGTCATCACATGTCACGCAACTGACGACGTTTTCTCATGAGGCGACGCTACATGTGTCGTCTTCACGGTGCGACTGCGCTCCTTGCAAATGGTATCAATAATTACAGTAATAATAATAATAATAATAATAATTTATTAATCTGCAAGTGTGTAGTGCTCGGTGGCAGATAGAAAAGAAGACGACATGATAAAAGTATACATCATACAATAATTGGAGGTTAAATAACAAATCATGGCCCAAAACCAAAATAGGATTGCTGTGAATGCATCACCACACTACACTACCATTCACTCTGAGCATTTTCTGTACTCTTAAACTCAATTCTCCTCCTCACTACACTGCACTTCACATGTGAACCTAAAGCGAGACAGCGGTTCCGGAGAACCAAACCTGGCAAAATGAATATAAGTCATGAAAGTAACCCAAATCGAATACGGAAACCACTTGATGAAACGGTTTTTACAATCTTTTGCTTCGCAGCATCGAACTCATTCCTGGACATCAAAGAAAAAGTTTCTCGAAGGGAAGTAAGCACTTGATCATCGTCCAGAAACCGAAGAGTAAACAGTTCCTCCTTTTATCCGAAGCGGAGCCAAAAGCAGCACCTCCCGCCCCGTGGGTGTGACGTAGCACTCGCCTCCTCATGGGGCCGCATTAAACCTCCATTATTCCCTTCGGATGACTCCTCAATATATCTCAGAGATGATGAATAACCCGCCTAAAGAGGCAGACGGCTGTCGGTCGTACAGTGGGGGCGATCGCAAAGGTTTTCGAATATACATAACCCACACTGTACGCGATGTAACAGATTAATCATGTTACGCTGAATGAGAATGGGTGATCGAATGTAACTGTAAAGCTGGAGGTCCCGGGCAGTACCGAAATTTTTTTAAATGGGGGTCCTAAGTACTTAAACATTTGGCGCCCCTTACTTTCGAAAAAATAAGCTTTCGCTATTCTCTTTAAATCTGGTTATGTAGGATATAAACCATGACAAACAGTTTTATAAATGTTCCAATTAATATTTATTTACATCCTTTTTTATTTATAAATCCTTTTTTAATAGTTAATTTTAACCAAAGAAAAGTCATATATTAATACACATGTTATATTTGCAAATAATTCTACTTTTCACTGTGTTGCTATCATTTGTATGCAAGTTTATACTTGCATAAAAATAAATACATTTGTTATGTACAACAAAGGAATGTATAATGACCATGTCATATTAGGGACATATTTTTTCCCTTTACTTTCATGGGGCTTTTTAATTTCGGGGGTCCCCTAAAATCGAGGGCCCCTAGGCCAGTGCGTAATCTGGCCTACTGTGTGAAGTAATCGGTACGGGTCCCGGGTCCCAGGTCCCTCGACGCCATCTCCCACTTTCGTGGTTAATTCGATGACGCACTCCCGTGTCTTTAAATTATTTAAAATACACATGAGATACTGTAACGCGATGTAAAACATTTGTCAATTTGTTAATTTCGGTTAATTAATATAAGTTAGTGAATTATTTTCTAATATTAGATATTTTTCAGGAATTCGGACTGACCCTAGTAAATATGCGCTAACATAAATTTAAAAAAGGCTAAAAAACTTCTTGTATTGTATAATCATAATAAATTTATCGTCAAAAACGCAGTTACAAACTGCGTATAACCACGTGGAGGACAATAAACTAATTTACTCTCCGGAAGCAAGCAAGGTACCATCCCATCAATTCCGATCAAGGGTCCTAAGGCGGATTAAACATTTCATCACTCTTCTTAAATAATAAAACGTTAGCTATGTGTTATAATCTCAACAGAATACCGATAAGTTTGTATTTAATAATAAAGCAAAAAAGTATCTCACAAGTATGTACTATTCAATATAAACTATAGATTATTCCGAAAATATTGTTTATAAATTGTAACTATTAAAAAAATTCTAGATTTATCATTTATTAGTTCAACAAACGCCGCCCCTAGATCCAAGTGCCTATAGATCGTGTATAAGAAAATCCGCCCGAAGGAAAACCGGAGAAAAATCCGGGCTAAGATGGGTCGGAAAAACGTTTTTATCATCTGAAAAAAAAAATTAACTCGGAAATTATTAGGTTTAGAAGTAATTTTGGGACATATTTCCGTAGCGTATTGTAAACTACGAATATAGTGCCGAGGGTTTATTTTTGTCCCGATCCATGTGGTATTCCCCCAGTGGGTAGCGCGGTGGGGGCTGTGGCTTGTGGGCGGGGGTTGTTTGCTTCCGGCTTTGGGTCCCGCCGTCGCAGAGATGGAGTCCGAAGCGACGCACATGCATTGAAAGCTGTCCATCAGAGGGAGGCTAAGGGGTAGGAGAGGGGGTGGCGAAGGCCCTGGCGACTTTGGGGAGAGAAAAAAAATAGCGAAGCGCTCAACAAAACGGGGACACGCGAACGGGGGTTGAAGCGTTTTGTGAACGCGTTATGGATGGCTCCTGCCAATAGGGGTTGGAGCGGGAGGGTGGGTGTATACATATGCTGCTACTCCTGAATGGTCGCTCCGACGTCCAGCTTTCCTCTGGCTTCAGGATCGTGCGCTGCAATGCGCTTTAGGATAGTTGTTTTATGGTGTTCTGCATCGAGCGTCGAAATAGGTCAAAATATTTCGCAGAACATTCCATATTGAAATCGTAAACTCAGGCTTAAATAACAGACATGCCACAGAACATGCGATAAAGGAAGCGCGGAATGTGTGATTATCGGGATATCATCAGAACACATTGTAAGGTTCATATTTGTAAGTCGTAGACGTATTATCAAAAATATGATTATGAATATCCCTAGAACAACGTTTCGCGTAGATATATGATCACGTTCCACGTCTCTAGCACCTGACGACGACATCGAACGACAGCCGAAACGTTGTGAGCTTTTCATCACAGAATATAAAAAAAACTGTTCGTCTATAAAAGTCTCGAATTATACTTGATCTTAGTTCAACTATTATCAAAGTTTGTACGTTACACGCCCATATGTTTCGTCAAAAGTTTTTTGATAATCGGAGTCATCGAAATATGATCGTGTAATGCCGACTTAAGCAAAAAAAAAATTCGATGGTCCATACCGTAAAAATAGATCCCTGTGTTTTTCAATTAAACACGACTATTCATCTGAACAGTAACGAAACATTTTTGTATGCGAGCTTAATCCACACAAAAATCTGAGACCCATGTCGTATCGTCGATATATATCATTCATCATTTTTCATGTTATGAAATCAGTTCCTCTGAACTCAAGAACCGTAAATCAAGGACAAGTTGTGTGCGACACTCGATCTTAGATAATAGATAAGAAATTTTAGCGTCGTAAAAACGTAAGTACCACCGATTTTAGTAGCAACGTTCAGAAACTAACAGTCAATTTATTAGCTTTTAATTATAGTTCTTTGGGATAATGATCAGAGTGATCTCTGTGAGGATAATACGTGCCCCACTGCTGAGACAATATTTGTCTTGTGTTTTATTTCCATCTTTTATCTCCAAGGTTTACGAATCTGTGATAATACAAAAAGTCTCTGATAATACAAAAGTAAATGAGAAAAGAAGTCGACAATTCTAATTTTAACGCAGGACTTTAATCTTACACGGAGTCTTAAGATGTTTTTATGGCATTTCATAAATGCGTACGTTTCGTCAAATTATATTCTGGAAGTAAACTGTACCGAGATTAAATTTTGTATTATAAGTTTTGTCACACAATTCTGGGTAATCGGAAGCCATAAAAAGGTTAACATTAACTTCATCCTCACGTTCAACTCACAACTGCCACCAATGAAGTAACTATTGATGTCAATACCTTTAATATCAATAACTTTTCACTGAGATATTTCATTGATATTTATTGAAGTACGTGAAGTGCATCATTCAAATACATTCAAATGTTGGCAGCTTGCGCGATGTACATACTTGCGAATTACAAGATTGAAAGATGGTTTCGCAAGAAGTAAAGAGTAGTGATCTAAAATTAAAAAATGCTGAGATAGTAGTTAAAAAGTTAATTCAACAGTTGAAGAGCAAAGGAAATTCCTATCGCTATATCTTATTTATAAAAGTTAACCTTTTGTAAATACACAATAATTACTATTGTATATTTATTATATTGTATTGTATGTGTTTCCATTTATATATAAACTCATTTAATAGGTATATACACTATATGTACCTATACACTATATTTACAAAGACTACAATAATAATAATAAATAAAATAAAAATACACCTTTTAATCCCTTCTCCCGCTTAAAAATTGGAATTAAATTCTTGTTGCGTAAGTTCACAAATGACCTCCCAGGAGTCGCTTCTTTAGTGAGGTAGCAACCTAAAGCCTAAACTCTACATTTTTACTATATTTCACGCAGTTCTGATGTTTGTGTAAATCATACAATTTCCATATGAAGTTAGGTTTGAATGACATTATCGAAACTACGATGTCCCTTTTAAAATGAATATTTTTCTGAACAATTCTTGAATATCCTCTCGACTAACGTTGCGGATATTTAACCGAAATAAGACGGTTTTGTCAAACAGTCTACCGGAAGAGTGAAGTTTTACTGTAACAAAACTTTACTGGAAATTTGTTAGATTTTAACTGTAATATTTTTCTTCTTCAACTCTTTTGGTGCCAATGAAACTCTCTTCTTTTATGTGTTTTACTTTCTTCTTTTTTATCATTACATTTACAACTTCTTAATGGTGGTTAAGTTTCAGTTTTTTTTTTTTTTTTTTTTTTTTGTTATTAAAAAATACTTTTTTTTAAATTCTAGAGACAAATTCTCTCGTGTTTGTCTTTCTCTCTCTCTCTCTCTCTCTTTCGTTCGTTCCGCAATCTCGTTCCACCCGCACACGCTTTCGTCCGTCGTGAGATCTCCACCCTGATATGTCAATCGCCGTACGTCCGTCCGCTGTCTCGTCCGTCCGTTCATACCGCGACAGCTGCGCCCTCGCCTGCGGCGACAGCCAAGGCGCGAAATTAGGCGTGCCTTATTCGGTTATAGAGCACGCGGCCGTTTGCTTCCTCCTTCCCCCTCCTTCATCTCGTGCGTTTGCTTTTCTTCTTCTTTGTGTTCTTTGTCTGTGGCGCGTATTTCTTGACTTTTATTTCTTCATGTCTTAACGTACATTTTAGGAGTCTTCGCTTCAGTGAGATCTTAGTGTGGTCTTTTTACTTCTTTTACATTTAAAGACACGTTTCTTAGCACTCTTAGCTTTCTTTCTTTCTTTCTTTCTTTAGAGTTCTCTAAATGGCGAATCTTTCACGCGAATCCTTCTAGTCTTTACGATGGTTTTATATTCTATAAATAGGATGAGTTATATCATCGTGCACACGCTCTTTGTAAAATTTACTTTTTAGCATTTTTCCACGACCAAGTATTGTTTTCTTTCCAACATACTTTTTATTGCTTGAAACTTTTCTCTATGATATGCAGCGAAAAGTCTATAAAGTTGGTAAATTCGATTCACTGACTCTCATACACGATATAATAGTAGTTAAAATTATATTTCCTTCTTTTTTTTTTGTTATATTCCCTCGATGATTATTATTTCCAAAAATAACGAGAACAAATCAACAAAATTTATACCGGTGCCAAAAAAAATTTCTTCGCTTTACAGGTGTAAAATATATCTTTGTAGATCTTTTTACAGCATTTGGAGATTTTTGTAGCAAAGCACCATCTGCGATTCAGTCCACATATTTCAACAACGAAACTAAAAAATTCGCCACCCAACTTCATCCCGCACAAAAGAACACCCGAACCGAAAGCACAAATGGAACGTCTCGAAATTTATGAGACAGCGCGACGAGTCATGTTGATGAAGATCGATGAAGCCACAGAACGAAGGAAGGAATCGTTAAGACGTTTTCTGTTCGCATTGTGTTCGTTTTGAAGCGCGAGAGGTTGGTAGCCCCGGAGAGAGGGGAAGGAGGTGGGGTCTTCCCCGTGGTGGTGCTGCTACTGTTATCATCTACTCATATCTCAGATCCAGGTGAGAGAGACAGACGGACATGTGGAGGAAACGAAGGTGGTTCGTGGTTCGTGGTCCATGAGGCGGGAAGAAGAGATCATCATCTTCAGTGGCGTTTCATCATCTCCGAAAAATGCATTTAAAAGTATATGGGATCAAATCAGCTCTAACTTCGATACAATGGAGCAGTATTTATCTGTATTGTATTGCCAAGGATGTCCTTTAAAGCATTACAAAATGAATATCAGAAAACGGACAGAGAAAGATCAAAGATTTTGTTGTTGTTGTTTTCTTTGTGTGTGTGTGGCGGGGGAGGACGGAAGAGCTTAGATCATAATTTCGTCATTATTTTAATAAAATTAATACAATTTTGAAAACTATAGTTAAAATAGTTACGATATTTTACAATTCTGGCATTTAGAGCTACGTTTAAGTTATTTCAATTTCACGTTCCATCGAATCGAAATGACCTCTCTCGCGGTTGTGGGCGTTCATTCCGTAGCCTCGTCCTGGTCCGGGTTTTTCTCCGGTTTTCCTTCGGGTAGAGGCGGAATTTTTCTAAAGACTCGCCAGGTTCTTGTCTAGGGGCGGAGGCATGAATTGAAATAATTATCGCGAATCTAGTGTTATTTAATAGTTACGATTTATCAACAATACTTTCTGATGGTGTAGAGTTTGATAATAATACGTACTTGTAAAATACATTTTTTGAGTTAAATTACAAATTTTGTAATATTCTGTAAATATTTTAACTCGTAGCTAACTTTTTACCTTATCTAGGAGTATGCTGAAATTTCAATCCGCCTATGCCTTAGGGCCCTTGATCGGAATTGATGGGATGGTCCCTTGATTGCTTCCGGAGAGTAAATTAGTTAATTGTCCTCCACGTGGTCACATGACTCAGCTTGTAACTTTTGATTTTTTGACAATAAAGTTTATTGTTATCTTTGCATGTGTTCTTTCGTCTTGAGAAATTGCTTTATCGTAAGGAAATATTCGATGGAGATAAGTGTACCTCCGTTTCATTCAATGATCTATTGTTATTTAAAAGCTTTTGCATATGGGACTTGTTTAGTGTATCACATGAGATTTCAATGTAAAACACAATTTCTACAGAGAAATAAATTGTTGGTAATCGGAAACATTCTATAACACTTTTCTCCTGACATTGTTCTAGAAATATCAATTTCGAAGTTTCAAATTTTATAACAATCATGATTTTTGAAACGATACTTCACAAAAGTGTGTTTTTTTTATTGAGGTTGAAAGTGAAAAGTCCGAAATTGATCGGCGATTTCAAAAAACACAATAAGAGTTCGGTTTTCCAAAGCTCTTACAGCTTAACGCTTTACTTTAAACTGCGTCATGTGACCACGTGGAGGACAATAAACGAATTTATTCTCCGGAAGCAAGCAAGGGACGTATTCCATCAATTGCGATCAAGGGTCCTAAGGCAGAGGCGGATTCAAAAATTTCAGCAACAATTCCTAGATAAGAGTAAAAATAGTTCGCTGTGTATTGTACTATTAACTGCGAATAACAAATTTGTATTTAATAAAATACATATTGCGCTATCGATTGAGATACGTAATTAGCAAAATACGAACGCTGATAAAACAAAGCACGTGACCTAGAACTTAAGGTGCGCATTACTTGTGAATAAGGGGGGAGTGGGTCGTGCGGTGCTGCACCTTTTATCGACTGTCTGTCGGTGGGTGGTGTATGGGTGATGTGGTTGAGGGCGCTTCGGACGGAGGAGCCGTCGTGCCGCGCCGCTAAAACTCCCGCAACCACCGACGCTTTGTGTCCGCAGCTTGGGTATTCAAGGCGACCGCGCTACCGTGTTCTTTTTTTTTTGCTTTCGGCCGCTGCCCGCCTCATTGACTGCCCTGCGCCCGGCAGCTGCTGCTCACCCCCACCCCCACCCACGCCCCTCCCCTCCCCAAGAGGGAACGAGCGAACGGTTCGCCCTTAGCCTCACAACCACCCCCAAGGAGATAGCGTTTGCAGGTGAGATGATGGTAAAGATCGTGTGTTGATTATGAGTAATGGAAAAAGTGGCTGGGGGGGGGGAGCTTACTTTAACTAGTAACATCGTAGACTAAGTGGCTGCTTGGAAGTATGTGAGTAGATGTGAACGAATTTTGTGAAATGGTTTTGTGTGTTTTGGAGGACGGTGAGTGGGGGATTGATGTGGGATGATGTGGACACAGGAATCGAATTTTGGAATTTTGGAATTAGCTCCGAAGGAGATGTAAAACACGTCGAAACGAAGGCATATAACGAAGAAAAATTGTTTTGCTTCGAACCAAAGATATATTATGTAAGTGTCCATATTGTACGAATATGATCAACGGTGTTGATGAAAATACTATCATATTATATAATACACTCAAGGAAGAGTTTTGCATATGAGATCCAAATTCTTAGGAAGGAAGCGATTTCTCCAAACCTTCGATGTGACATCTCAAATTCGATCCGACTTCTCAACATTATAGCCTCGGACCCGTAAGTTTATGATGTCGTATCCAAATGTTAGGAGAAATTCTTTCTCCTTCCTCACTCAATTGCGATCTCACATCTAAACCGTTTCTCGCAGAACAGACTCCCACTTAAATGACCGACTCTCCAGTCCACCGCCCTCAGTGGAAAGGGTTTTAAATTCTGAATACTTTTTTTCTTTTTTACTGAATTTGAGTTTGAAATAGCCTGAATGAAGTTTCCTCTACCCAATAGAATCCTTCCAGGGTGATTTCTTAAATATGACATTCATGTGACAGTACAATAGTCATTAATAGTTTATTGTGTTTTCCATCTGCCACCGAGCATTACTCACAGATTAATAAATTATTATTATTATTATTATTATTATTATTATTGTAAGTGATTAGTACATCAACGGGATTTTTTCAATGATATTTGAAACACGTCATATATCGTTGCCCGATAAAGGTCACGGACCCGGGTAGCCATTTAAAATGCACTGTTTTGTATTCATTTATTTGGTAAGGGGAGGAATAAATTCGGTAGGATGATGATACGAAAAATAAAAACAACCAAACCAAACGAAACCCCGTTCACAGGGTTTTGGATCGAGTCCTGACCGTGTAGTGCATTCGCGTGTAAAAAGTTTCTCAAAAACCCGAACCGTTAGAGATACTTGACATGCAGATGAATGGGCTGTGGTATAATGAAGGAAGCCGAAGCTAATACGAAAGAACCACAGTGCTTCCAAAGAAGAAGGCAAACTCGAGCGATACCACAAGGTGTGTAGCGGTTCTTAGACTCAGATGTGATCTCGAGATGGATGATGAACATCATATTGTCGTAAAAATGTTGCTATGAAATATTATATCCAGAGTAATAAATGTTTTCGGTTGCATCCTGGGCCGGGTTTTTCTCCGTTTCTCCTTCGGGTAGAGGCGGATTTATTGTACAGGTTCTCTAGGCTTTGTCTAGGGGCGTGTTTATTGTAACAATAAATCGTGAATTTAGTGTTTTTTTTTTTCAACTCTTATGATTTTTTAAACACTATACTCAGAATAATCTATAGTTCCATAATAACTTGTACATGTAAATTTACAAACATATTTGCGTTAAATTACAAACATATTGACATTATATATGTATTATAACTCGCAGCTAACTTTTTATCTTATCTAGGAACTTTTGCTGAAATTTTTGAATCCGCCTCTGCCTTAGGGCCCTTGATCGGAATTGATGGGATGGTCCCTTGCTTGCTTCCGGAGAGTAAATTAGTTTATTGTCCTCCACGTGGTCATACGCAGTTTGTACTGTTTTTTGACAATAAATTTATTATTATAATCTTGGCTTAATAGACGCCAGTGGAGTGATTTTAAGATCGATCTCTCCATACATGGGATGGACTTATATGAGACAGATTCCAACACCCCACGTTCCACCGCACATTACATTGATCTCTGAATACGTGAGGGCGACTTAACCCTATAGAAGACCGAACCTTCCCATTTAAGAATCGGCGCACCTGTTTTTGCCGTAAAATAGGACAGAATCTGCCATGATACAGTAAATGATAAATGTGAGGTGCTAAAAGCGGACTTAAAGGTGAAAGCAGCTAATAATGTTCTGTAATGCTCCACGATAAATTTGCTACCTTCTGCTATACCAACCTCAAAAAATTGGCAACGGAAGGAAAACTGCGGGAATTACAGAGTCTGTACGCGGAGTTTGATAGTTCCGTGTTTTCAGATGGGATAGAAAACGTCCATCTTAATGTGTGATCTCGTGCCATCATTTTTGTTTGTTTGTGAAATTGGACTAATACCCGTTTAGTAAATACAAATAGACGCCACTTTAAAACTTGTTATATTTCTTATTCCTTACTGATTAGTTGATAGATGTAAAATTTGTTGAATTAATTTTATCGGGCAATTTTTATTCTACCGTAATACATTCTCACTTTTCACAGAAACTCTCAAAGGAAAAAATAACTTAATTTCCGAAAACTATTGTAAAAAAAAAAAAAGAAATTCGCCATAGTTTATATAATATTCGTTTGAAAATATTGAGGTAATTGTGGAATGTAAACGATTTCTGTATTTGAAGGTGATACCCAGAGGAGCATAAGGGTGGCGACGTCGATTCGCCTCGACCCAGCCGCCCTCCGAAGGCCCTTCCCGAAGGCACATGCTTCCAGGAATTATTGCTTCCCGGTGGTCGGTATGGCACGCTTTTGACAGCTCGCTGATGCGGCCCAAAGAACTCTCGAAAAACTTGACCAGATGTTGCGGTGGAGTCTTCCGGGTCAGTTGTCGCGCTGTAAACAACCGGATGCTGCCGCTGAGGGACAGCGGCGTTCAATGCACGTATTTAGCCACGAGAAGAGGGATCTCGGGATTAAACTGCGTTATTCCTTACCCGCATACTTGACATACAAAACATTTTTTATTCATTGCTATGAACTTTTCACCTGGACGTGGAAAGTGCATCTAGTGTGTGTTCTGTCCATGGACGTGGTTTAGGAGGGGCCCAGTCCTTTGCGAAAGACCCTTCGAGACGGTGCATTCTAACCTGAGATGATGGAATTCATGATCAAACACGTAATATATGCCTTTTGTTACGAAGGGAAAATATTTATGAATGAATTCATTCTTTGTATGGTTCATAGCTCAATCATTCCTTCTATGTTTTAGAACCACAGATTTACGGCCCTTGATCGGAATTGATGGGATGGTCCCTTGCTTGCTTCCGGAGAGTAAATTAGTTTATTGTCCTCCACGTGGTCATACGCAGTTTGTACTGTTTTTTGACAATAAATTTAATATTATTAATAACATTGGACTACACGTATTTTTACTCAAAGTTAAAATTTTAAAAATGTATTTTCGCGCCAAAATATTAATGTTATTAATGTCATTCGAACTTTTCTGGTATAAATCACTCATCTTTCCAAATAAATCACGCACGAATCTAACCTACATAATATTAATTCTTAATATCCTATTGAGTGGTGAAATCTCCGCTGCTTCACTGGCATTTTCTTACATTACCGTCAGCAATACACTCTGATTGAAAATATCTTGCTCACTTCATGAGTTCCTCAGTGCTTGATAAGGGTTGTATCATGTTTCAGTTGCGCTTATTGCAGAAATGAGATGATGAACGGGAAATAAAAATAATGATTAATTCAGAATGTAAAAGTTTGTACATTATGGGTGATAATTTATTAGTCGGCGGTGCAGTTATTGGCATTTTCAATCATTTACGCTTGTAAGAAATGAAGATTACTTCCTCTTTTCACGAAGAAATATCTTTTAGGAAAAGGACCCCCACCTTGCGACAGAACCTGGCTACTCCCTTGCATACATTTGTTTTTGGAATTTACATTTTTATTTCGAAAGGAACATTATGTTGGTAATAAATCACTAAAGAGCAGTTACAAACTGCGTTTGACCACGTGGAGCACAATAAACTAATTTACTCTCCGGAAGCAAGCTAGGGACCATCCCATCAATTCCGATCAAGGGCCACAAGGCAGAGGCGGATTCAAAAATTTCAGCGCTCCTTAGATAAATAAAAAACAGCTACGTGTCATAACATTAACAAAATAGCAACAAATTTGTATTTAATAAAACAATATTTCACAAGTATGTATTATTATCGGACAATAGACTATTCTTATAATTGTTTATAAATCGGAGTTATTAAAATGGCTCTAAATTAAAGATTAATTATAATAGATATATTATAACAATACAATTATTTCAATCTTTTAATGTTTACTTTAAACTGATAATAGTTAAATTACCTAACAATTTACATAGGTAAGAATATATTATTTCTTATTTATATGTATACTACCGAAGAAGTTTCACTCACGTTTTTGTTCGATTCATTGAAATAATTCTTTTTACGAATGATTGAGATCTCTGAACAGTGAGTTCAAATGTCAGCGGACATAAAGAGTTGTAGTGTGCGATGTATTTTTTATTTTTTTTATTTAAGCGTCACCACTACTCTTATATTAGGCGCCTTCCTTCCGTCGCTGGATCCTTCATGTGAACGGAAAGCGTGTTGTAATCCAGCACCCTCCCTCCATCTAGCGACGTTCCCGGTGAGAACATATTTCTTCCTTCCGTGTACCCTACACGTGGAGATTAAATGTGATAACTTTCGGTCAGGTGAAAATGGCGACCAGCCGGGACTCGAACCCGGGTCCTTTGCTTTGATCGCAAGGGTGTTAACCGCTACACCTCGACTGGACGCCATTTCCACCCAGACCATTCCCGATGAGAGTTGCGATAAGAATTTCGCCCCAGCGAACGTCTCTTAAACACACAGGCACAGCGTACATGTTGTTGAGTACATATGTACTGTTCACACATTTAGTGTAAAGCAAATCAAAGTAGAGGCAATATGAATACATTTTAAAGGACGAAGCGTTGCGGAAGGAGTAAAAGAATGCTATCTTCTTTAATCGGCGGCAGTGGCTTACGCAGGGAGTGCACAGGGGGATCGACCCACCACCACCACCACCACCAAAGCAAAACGTTTATGTACAATTTCTTCCTTTACTTAAGCTCCATATACAATGAGAAAATATTATCTTTCGACTGAATTTGAAGTGGATGTTAATACTAATAAAATAAATAGTTCATAATAAGAAATATTAATCTTTATTTATATATATATATATATANCACTGTCTCACAGAGCAGAAAAAGATATCTCTTTGTGCAAATCGAAACGTAGTTAAGATAACGCTCTAATCTGTTCTTTGGTGAGACTTTTGAAGTGGCTGCAAACATCAGCTACCTCAACCCATTGGTCACAGTATTTCCAAATGTTTTCTATGTGAACTGAATATTAGTGAGTCATATTTTGAGTGTACTCGACGCGGATCAAAGTCTTCCCGTCAGAGATCGAAGACGCCAACTGCGAAGCGCCGAGGCGGCCGCTGCAGTGTCGTGATTGTCATCCGCACGGCACTAGATTTAGCGATAATTAAGGATTTTCTAGCTACGATTTTGAACGAGAGGGGGTGAGCACAAGGTCTTACTTAATAGGGAGCAAAGTAGACACATCGTATCTCAGCAACGACTTCGCGAGAACGACTTCAAACCCCTAATACCAAAAGCTTTGACAGTTACTTTTCAAGCGACGTAAACTGCAGGTGGTAATTTCTCAAAAAATTCTAGAGTAGTGGCGATATCGCCATACATACTTTGATTTCTATTACATATCACCAATTAGTGTGTCAAATTCTCTCAATGATGTATTCGCTGTACGTGTAATAAAGCGAAACCACGTACGTCCATGTCTGTCAGTACATGTGCTCTTGAACAAGTTTGTCCCCTTAAAACTGGAGAACCACTTAAATATTTGATTCTTTATTTAATTCACAGATTTGTTCTCTGGCAACGTTTTAGTATATCTCTTGTTAACGTTGGTATCACAAGTAATCGGCAAAATAACGATAACACAAATCAAATCGGGAGGAAGATCAAAATCTTCACAGAGTTATATTCGCTAAAGCGGATAGCGGTAGGTGTCAACTATGAATCGCAGTATTGTTCGCCTTAGAGAGTTCTAGGAAGAAGTCCGCGATAGCGTATGTGTATCTACTAAGGTTAACCCAAATTATCGAAAAAGAGATATCGAAAATTGAGGTGTAAAATTTCTTCTACGTAAGAGAGTAATTCAAGTAGGTAAAAATGAATTCCTACCGAATTAACTGAATTCAGTGTTTTTTGTGCATTTAAGAAAGATGAAAACTGTCTGAAAATCGTAAAATTTGGACGAATAGTTTAGACTTGACGAGCGTTTTAGTTTCACAAGCAGCAATGGTCGCCGTCGCGTGTTGCGTCAGGAGGACCATTCCACAGGCAGCAAAAACCTTTCAGACGTTTCTAAAGTATAAAAAAGAGTTGGAGAGTAACAGAACAAAAACCTGCGACCGGGTTTTTTCTTCCCGATAATATGAAGTGTATAGTCTAAAGGCTTTAGGGGCTTCGTGAAGAGTCTGACCCTTACGCCTTAATGAAGTAAGCTTTTTATTACCCGTAACCGAACAGGTTTACTGCCTGTACACAAACTTATGGGAGGATGAAAATATCGCTAGGGTAAACAATCTAGTCCTCAAAATCTAACTGATTTGTCCACACATTTGTTAAAACCAGAACCTGCAGTTTCAATACTTTCCTTCGCTATACCCCTTCCCTGTTTGGTTGCTTTAAAAAAATACTAAAATTGTCGACTTTCAATTTGGTTCGATGCCCGGCTGGGCTGAACGAGATAAGGTATTCAACTGGGGTTCCCCTCACATTTAATTAAATAATTTATTACACTTTAATAAAATTGTTACGCCCCTTTCCGCAAATATTCAGTAATTCAATAGAAATCGATCCTACGAACTGTTTACAATATTTAATAACAAAAACCAAAAAGTTATCAACAATGGAGGAAACTTTTTGTGGTACGAAGAGGTAATATTTTTGAAACGACTACAAATATTGATATGTTAATGAACACTGCCTCGTTTACGAGGAGACCTTTATACACCACTCTCTCTCCATTCATGCACCGCGTTGTCGGCGGCGTCCTTTCCTCTGCCCTCTCCGTCGATGATCCACCCTAAACTGCATTTGACCTGCAAACCCTCCGCTGCGCCCTGCCCTTCAACCGGCACGAGACGAACCCCCCCTTCCCCCCCCACCCCGGCCAGAGTGGTTTTTTCTCGTCTGCAACTCGATATGCGATCCCGTGAAAGAGCGATTCGCAGTTTTTTCTACTCGACGAGGAAATTGCTTTGCCCCGGCCTCCTTGATCCCTGGACTGTCAGTTTCCAACTGTCGGATTCCAACAGATGTTCGCTTCATTTGAATTCAACTACTTGTTTCTACTGTTCCGCCGTCACCACGTTTTTACAAATAAACTGTTAAGTGTTTTTTAAATATTTTTCAGTTCTTCTTTAACCCTCGCCTGTACTCAGTGGCGGATGCACTAACGGGGTTATAGCCCCCCCCCCCCACACACACACACACACTTGGACCTGAACTCTCAAAGAGATAAAATTGAAGTTAATTAATGGCGTACTTCGTAAAAGTGTTACCAGATTCATTATTGTTATTAGTTATAATTGTTATTGTTATTACTAATACCAGATTAATAAAATTAATAATGAATAATTGTTATTAATCATAGCGGATTGTTAATTATTTATTTGATGCAATTTATTTTAAGGTAATATGTATACAACTTGTGTTGTTAAACAAAAATCCTCCCCTTGATTACAGTCAAGACCTGCCTCTGCCGCTGCACTTGCGAATAATTTCATCAAAGAGTAACATTATGAATAATTTTCAAGTACAATTTATGCGTAAAACACTCAAAACAATGTTTTCAGGTAGAAATTGCACATGTCCGTCTAGTAAAAATTAAGGTTTGATAAATTGTATGGTGACGTCCACAATTTGCCTTGCTGTCCTTGCAGTTTTGTATAAGTGTTACTAGTCTCTTTATATAGTGAAATATAGTCATGATTTGTGGGTTAAATGAAATGTTTTAAAAAATAATCTTCATTAGAACAAGTGATCATATATATATATATATATATATATATATATATATATANTTTCCCCCCCTTCATTTGTATATCAGTGACTAGAGACCACTTTACAGGATGGTTTAAACAACATAACACAATACATCGTAATTGTCATATGAATGAGATAATTAGGAGCGTTACAAGTCTCGGTTCCTTCAACAATTTTTCGATTTCATTTGGACTGCGGTTAACTTCTACGATATAATTACTACTTTGAGGGAGGTTTGTTCAATGATTCACGTAAATAAGCCAAAGGTTGCACTTGTATGTAAAGTACTCTAGTGTACTGTTATTCTTTCCTCTAGTGTAAAAAATGTCACATGACATGTCACAAAAGAAATGTCACATGTCATCGTACGGTTAAATTAGCCTTCAACCTATAATGTGTTTAGCACATGTATGTACCCAATTTGTACCTCTTATACTTTTACGAAACCTTGAGTAGCATATTCTGTTATATGAAGAAAGAAAATATTTTTATGTCCTGAATTAGACACATTATTAGTTTTTGTCGCGGTAATTGGTGTTGTTAACTTACTGTGAATCTTTAGAACAAAATATTTTGAAATTCAGTGTATTACAAGAACTTTGACCTCGCTAACATTTTCAATATGTTTGTACGTAAACATTTGTCATTTATATTATAAAATAAATTATACTTCTTAATCACGTATTTCACTATTCTTTTGTTACCCTCCCAAGTTCTGAAGGATAATACCCCATCGTGGCCCGGATTTTTCTCCGGTTATCCTTTGGGTAGAAGCGGATTTTTTAAAATAAAGACTCGCTAGGCTCTTGCCTAGAGACGGCATCAATTGAAATAATTCTTAGCGAATTTAGTGTTACTTAATAGTTACGAATTGTCAACAATACTTTCCGAATGATTTATAGCTTGATAATAATACGTACTTTGAAATGACTTTTCTATGTTTTATTGAATACAATATTTGTTGATATTTGTTAATAATATAACACGTGTCGAACTATTTATTTTCATCGTTAGGAATATATTGAAATGTTAAATCCGCCTCCGTCTTCGGATAATCCTTGATCGGAATTGATGGGATGGTCCCTTGCTTGCTTCCGGAGAGTAAATTAGTTTATTGTCCTCCTGGTGGTCATACGCAGTTTGTAACTGCTATTTTGACAATAGAGTTTATTTAATTAAAAACAATTTATGTCCTTTATATAAGATATATATTTTATTGTGTCATTTGAGTCCTAAATAAACTCGATGATAACGGAAGATCTGTTGTATCGTTTGCTAAAACACCATTTCTTCACATTTTTATCTAGTAATTCATTTGTTTAATAATTGCTCTGTGAACAAGATTCATGTCCAGGAGTGGAACCACCGAAGTTCAATTCTTCACCGTTGTATTGTATGCATGTTTACCTACAAAAAAATCCCCACAAATACCATGATCATATATTTTAATAACGTAATGTAATAATAATAATAATAATAATAAAGACAACGAAAAGTTACCAGATATTGTAGTGCGCGATTGGATTAAGAAGACCTGTCTATTAGTTGACGTGTCGGCACTAAATGATGACTACGTCAAATCAGGACACACTGAGACAAAATTAAAGTACAAAGACCTAGCTGTCGAAGTCAGCCGGATGTGGAATGTAAACACCCAAAACCTATTGTTCCTGTTATTATTGGTGCTCTGGGTTCAATACCAATTGACTTAAGTTGGGACAAGCACTCCAAGTTAAATAGCTTTCTCAGATGTCCGGTTACCTATAGATAAAAGAGATGTAAAAATAGTTGGTCTTTCTTTGAAAATAAGAGTTTTCTCCATAGGACGCAATGTATTTCTGCATGAATTATAATTGCAATAATTTTATTTAAATGGGCAGTGAAGTATGTTTTTCTAACGTTGATATCACAATAAGTACGTGTTTCACTGTTTATTTATACCAATTACAGATATTTTTACGGCTTAATTTCACCTACGCTAGTACTACCTTAAGAAGGAACCTAACGGAGGTCTCCGGATGTGGGAAGGATCGTACGATCAAAGACATAGTATTTTATGGAACTGCACATATATCGCGAAAGGTGTCGTAGAATTGATTCAGTGACATCACAGAATCAATTCCTTTGGAAGCTGGTCGCAACCTGGAATTCATTCATACTACAACAAATGTCATGGATAGTCGTGAAATGACAATAGTAATAAAAATACATCAAAACAGACCAGATATTATTCTAATAGATAAATTCGAAAAAAAATATCTCACATCATAGGTATTGCAGTAACCAAAACCTACAACCCACAAACTACTTAGAAGGAGAAAATTTAAAAAAAACATGAAAAATTGACAACAGAAATTCTTCGCTCATGGAATATGGAGTGTGTTTATATATAGTCCACTACTGGAGTGATCTGTATCTGAGCATCAATCGGCTTCAACTCACAGAAACATTTAGAACTTCACAAGAAGTAGCCGTCCTTAACACTAATAGAATAGTCAGAAGAATTTTAAATTGTGATATCGCTTTAGGTGACGGCGCTTTGTATACCGTGCACCCCACCTGAATCCAACTACGAGTTGTGAAAACAATTACATAAGATTAATAATAACAATAATAATCATAGACAGAGTGAGAGTAATCCCAATAATACAGTCAAACATGGGAGTAGTAACCAAGAACCTGTTCAAATCGTTGCAAGAACTGGAACTGAAGACACAAAACTTCCAACTCGTGTAAAAATCAGTTATCCCTAAACACATCCCGCATCGTTCGGCGATTCTTATACACTCGTGATGTTTGATGATAACTCCTTCATGTTTCTCTCCCAAACAAAATTATCATAAATGCGATTAAGACGAGCCTCTTGACTTTTCTCCAACCACAAAAAAAAACCGACAGAAAGTCGTGAACGAGATGGAAAATAACAATAACAATAATAAAGAAAACGAAAATTTTTATTTTTAGTATTATAATTATTTTAAACAAATTTCGTCGCACAATCTTAGTAGTTTACCTTCTCTTTATCTTATTCGGAAAAGTGCACTGGTTGCCTCTTGTTTTTTTATTTTTTTATTTATGAATGTAGCCCTATCCTTGGAGGGTGCTCATCCCTCAGCGATCCCTTCCGCCCTTTACGTCATCGAGTGCTTTGCTTATCCGCGAACGAGACGCCTTCGTTTTCTCGCATTATAAACCGCCCCAGGCGCTCCGCTTCCCGCAGACACGCGACCGCTTAACCCCCCTCCCCTCCCCTCCCCCCACCCCCTTCACCTCAACAAACCTTCTTTTTTTCTTCCTCTTTCCCGCGACGCGTGCAAATCGGAGAGGCAGAAACGACCTGCCCTGCGGGTCCCTTCCGCCGCAACCC
>NNCF01127229.1:180577-208075 GCA_002313205.1 Laupala kohalensis
AAAAAAAAAGCAATAACATCAACGTTATAATTAAAGTTGTTCATTATTTCCTGTATTTACTGACTAGTAATTAGTTAAGTAATGTTGTTTCGTAATAACTTGTTTGAAATTGTTTCAGAAAGTCGGATCAAATGATTTCAGTTGTGAGTTTTAAACTTAGAAATACTTTTCGGTTTTATTTGATAAATTAGTATTATTAGATAATTTATATCTAACGTGGCGGTTGACATACTAAATGTAATAATATTACATAAATAACTAACAATTTGTTAAAATTTCATGTAATAATTATGAATTTTTCACATATAACTATATTTTCATTACATTTTTTTTTATTTCACGGATTCGAGATGGTGAAATTAATTTTCGAGATACAGAACCGGATTTGAGATTCCATAAATCTTGAATTCAACCACATATTCAGATATACAATATTTCTTTCATTTTTACACTTTCCTTAAACAAAGGTGTCATTCGCAAATTACATAAAGAAATTTTTAGGTTTTTCTTAACTCTTCCTCCTGTTATTACTATTTCACAATATTGTTATTTCTCACATTTGAATATGACGTAACAAATTTCAAGGAACTTTGGGGGAATTTAAAAGAAAGCTTGATAATTCTATTTGTCAATTTTTTTTCAAGAAATTGTAGGAAATATTATTTGTCAAATTTTCAGGCTTGCTCCCCACTGGGAACTGCATTACGTAATGTGTGTGCGCGTCCCTTTATCACATGACTGATGTGCGTGGAAAACTCCAGAATTTTGGAATCGAGAGTATGAGATTCGGTGGGAACAGCTGTATCTGTAGTTCACTTGCAATCCTCCCAGTGGAGAACGAGAATGACCCAATGCGCGGCGTAAATCCTAGCACTGAAACGGATACGCGCTTCTAAAAATCTCTATTCTTCTCTTCCCGTTGGCGCATCACACCTCTGCTTTCTGTGATTCTCTCACACAGCCACATCTATCGAGTGTGAGGAAGAAGCCCCGACGCGGAAGTCCACGCTCACCGATATTTGATTTACGTGTCCCGCTGCAGGGGTGGAGGGCGAAGGGCAGACCAGGGCAGGGCGAAGGGCAGACCAGGGCGAGCCCTTTGGTCACGGAGACAAAGCGGCGATCGCGACCCCTCACCTCCAGCTGCTTGGACGCGACAGATGCGTCACGACGACGTCCATTTGTCACGCGCGATCGCATTGTGGTGGCGCGCCCCGCGGTTGACCAACGCGTTGTCCTCGGCGAGAGGGTCAGCGATCAGAGACTATTGACTACTTAACATCTGACCCCCCCAATGGACGGAGGAGGAGGAGGTGGAGAAAGAAGAAAAAAGGAATCGCAGATCTGGACATTGGGAGAAATATCGGCGGCGTCTGTGAGGGTTGTAAGCTGTCGAGGGAAAGTGCGGGCGCCGCAGTGGACGACTGTGCGCGTGAGAACACGGCGATTGCGGGAATCTGTAACGGAACTCTGTAACGGAAGAAGAGTTTACGACGAAGGGACGAAGGTGACCTGAAAGAAGAGAATAAGTCCGGAATCTGCTCACCAAAAACGGAAGTGAATGGTCTTGAAAAGCTTATCATAATTTTACTACAATAGTTTAAGGTATCACATTATCTTTCCCCCAATTATCTTGACTAATCTCACTCTCCTTGTTTATGAAGGTTGGAAATAGAAAGATCTAATGCTATTTCTAACTCGATTTGCGCTTTTGATCTTTGCACCGCCGAGAAGAAGGCGTGTGCGGTCTCTGCAATCTCTCTTGTAGTTCCAATTTACAGATGTATTCCATAAATATTTTGTATTTGGTCTCCGTCGGTATTAATTCCTTTCTTACTGTTGTTCTTGGAATATTTAGTACTTTATGCTCTCGTAAGTAACATGCTTTCTCTGGGGCGTACAAAGGACAATCCCATAGCACGTCGTCTGGATTCTCCTTTATTGCTCCACTACCACATTCTTCTTCTTCTTCCTGTAGCCCAAATCTTTTAAGCAGCACCCGAAATCTCTATGTCCCGTCAGAAATTTTATGGTAACTTTTCGGATGCTCAAACCATTTCCAAACCATTTTCTTAGCAGCGTATTTTACATCTGGTTCATATACAAATGTGCCACTCTTCCCTTTGTACTCCCTCTCTGTGTCCATCGTACGGACAGTTCACAATATCGAACGTTGGCTGACCGGGAATCCCCGCGTCGAGGTCGAAACCAGCGACTGTTCCGCCATCTTGATTGGCTTTCTTCAATCACCGCGATATGGTCGAAACATCGCTATTATCCTGTGATTCCTGGACAGACAAGATTCGTGTGATTCCGGCCCTTGGAATCTACGCTCTCGATTCACAATATTTCTCGTGATATTATCTAACACACGAGAACTCAAAAGTCATGATTTCTAACAGACCCAAATATTAAGTACCCCTTCTCTACTAGTAGTATGCACCCTCTGGAATATACGGATAAATCAAAGGAATTATAACTTGGGCCTAAAAATATCCTACTCGTTTTAGATACAGTAGAACCCTGTTAACCGGTCCGGTCGGTTACCCGTTTGACCTATGAATGCGAAGTTCCCGTGAAAAATCTATCTTCATTCAAAATTTTATCAGGTTATCGCGAATAAACAAGCAAACGAGAGGTCATTGCAACTCATATTTTTGTTCTGCATTTATGTACATAACTAAACGAAGATGGGGGGAAAAATAGAAAGACTCATAGATTCATAAAAAATAGACTTAGGGGAATCAAAAGAGGGGGATGAAGTCCCTCCCTCTTCCTCGCAACAACTCAAACACGTTGCACGACTTAAATCGCGTCACCCAGTTTTACTTTCCAGGAACTTTCCAACCAATGTTTAAGTCACCTGATTATGAGTGATTCTACTGTAATAAGTTTGTCATTCAACGTCCGAAATTTTCTCATCCTCTACGGGGTTTGTTGTTCAATTTTTTTAAAATTATTTTCCCTATAATTTTCAATGATCCTTCCCCTACCCCATTTCGCATTAAAAATCTCTTTAGAAACTTTATTTATTTATCTAGAAAGTGATGTCAATGCTTCGAAAAAAAATGATATCACTATGATCACATCTTTATTCTTATTATTTGTCAATTAAACACACCAGTAAAACAATCTTTTCTTCCGTCACAGTGTAAGAGTGGAAAATATCGGAGGTTTTTTGTCAAAATAAAACGCATTTGAAAATTTCACAGGAATGAATTGCGTGCTAAAATTATCTTAGAATTGGTAGATAATGAAGTTGGTATGAACGCAGGTGTGAATATCCCTGACCTTGTTAGTGAGTGCGAGGGAGTGCTGTGCCTCTCACAGAGCCCCTGCGTCATCCTTCACGATGCAACCTGCAACACGTTGCTCTCGGAATGCTTCTCGAGTTCACCGTTACAACTAAAGAGGATTTTTCAAAAATCCCCCGCGATAGACGAAGATACCTGATTGAGAATATTTCACACTGATTCACTGATAGGATCGCACGTTTATTGGCCGATTACTCATTATTTAATTACAGGTACTGACATATTTGATGAACAATGTGTTTATTTAATTAAGAAATTATACCTTTCTTGACAGACAATTTAAAGCCGTAATATTACTCTCTGTCTCTCTAACAAAGATTCTTGGCAATGCATTAATTATTTCTTCCGAATTAGGCGAATCATTTTAAAACTTCTCATTTCGCAAGAACACGAAAGAAAGAAATGTGTTCACTTCTTTTATTACCTGATGTTGTTTCTTTTTTGTGGGGTTTTAAGGGCTCGTCAACAACAAGGTCATTAGAGCCCATATTACCTGATGTTACTGACAACCTTTTATAAAAAAGTAACTGATTTCTTTTCAAAGTTTTGCCTTACTTTGAATAAAAACTAATCAAATGTTTACGTTAATAAGCGGTATTTGTGTAAAAGTGTTGGTCTTAAAGTATTTTCAAAATTTGTAAAAATATTTGTTTGCTGGCACAGTATTGTAGCTCCAACAAATATTGGAGGCTGATCTAAAAAAGATGTACATAAATGCGTTTCATCGAACTGTACGCAGAATGAAAATGCTTCCATACATATTTTCAAAATTTTGTATTTTAAGAAATCGGAAAAGAGGCACATAGTATAAATGAAATCGGTATGAGCTGTCCAGAAATAGGCTTCTATTCCCAACGCATTCAAAGTCAAATCTCAATTTCCGTTTCGATACATCAATTTGTTCGTGAGTTATAGGAGGAACAGTATTCTTAACATACACACACACTCACACATACGTCACGGTGCATCATCGCCAATTTTCTTGAAAATAGACTCTCTTGATGGCAATTCGTAAAAATCCCAAGAGATCTCCAATTTTCTTTTTCTCTCGACCGATCACAACACTTTCCTTTCACTTTCCTCCCATCCTCACCCGGGTTTTTCTCCGGTTTTCCTTCAGGTAGAGGCGGATTTCTTATACAGGTTCTCTAGGTTTTTGTCTAGGGGCGCGTTTATTGTAACAATAAATCGTGAATTTAGTGTTTTTTTTCAACTCTTATGATTTTTAAACACTATACTCAGAATAATCTATAGTTCGATAATAACTTGTACATGTAAATTTTACAAACATATTGGCGTTAAATTACAAACATATTGACATTCTATTAGTTTTATAACTCGCAGCTAACTTTTGATCTTATCTAGGAACTTATGCAAAAAAAGTTTTTAATCCTCCTCTGCCTTAGGGCCCTTGATCGGAATTGATGGAATACGTCCCTTGCTTGCTTCCGGGGAGTAAATTAGTTTATTGTCCTCAGTTTGCAACTGCTTTTTTGACAATAAATTTATTATTATATTTATTATCATTGGGTAAGTGAAAACGAAAGTTTTTCGGGTTTACATGAAAAAAATGGCTGCGAACATCCCTTCCTCACCAGGTAAAGAGAAAGAGTGTGAAAAGGAGGAGAGGCCAACAACCGACGCCATCCGCTTCCAGCTCCGAAGAAGTTGAGCGACGACAGGAAACATGCTGCCACTCACTTGTTGAGGTAAATGAGCAGCGAAGGAGCCATTTTTCTGACGAGACTCTTCACAGCATTTCACCAATACAATAGATGAGAGAGAATTGACTTTGTTTGCATGCCAGTGGTTTCTCATGTATATAAAGTAATATAACATCTTTATATATATTTAATTAAGATTTATGAAGATCAAAATACTTGTAAAGTAATAGAATCTCGATATTTGCATAGGTTTAACTTATCTTTTTAATGTACATTTTTTCTGAATAAATATAAACGTAGATTTAATTGTTTATAAAGTATGATTTGTTTTTTATTTTCACTAAATCTTTTCGTGGTTTTTTAACTTACGTCTTGTCTCATCTCATCGTAGGCACTATAAACGTTGGAATAGTTAAATCATTACGTGTAATTATCAATCACTGAATCATTAAAAAAAACTGGTCGTGTTTATCGCATATCTTCTCCATATTTAGGTTCCACGGAATAAATATATGCATTACATAACAAATATCTTAAGAACAATGAAATAGAACAAAAACTGCTGTTGTTTCACTTGTGAAGAAAAGATTCAATGTTATAAGTTCAGTTGAAGCTACGAAATCTCAATAACTTTGTACTCGAAAAATTTAAATTATATCGAAGAATGATAAAATTTAAATTACCCCAGTGAGTGAGTGAGCGACGTGCCGCCTCCTTCTGAAGAGACTCTGGATTCCTTTTGGAGGCGAAGATCACGTGAGAAGTATCAGTGACAAATTAAAATGCGCAGTGATACTCTTTTGATTTAATTTCAGAATTATTAAAAAGTACATTAGCTTTTAAAACGTTTTATCTCTATGAAAAATGTCTAGCGTTACTGCCTTGTTAATCAGCATTCTCTCTACACATAACCGGCGGGACGTTCTCCTGACTGAGTGAATGTGTCTGTTACTCACTGACTCATTCATCAGCTATTAAATAAATAAAATACTTTTAAATAATAAAAACAGAACAAAAACTATTAAATAAATAAATTTACTCTCAAAAAACCAGTTACAAACTGCGTATGACCACGTGCAGGGCAATGAAGTAATATACTCTCCGGAAGCATGCAAGGGACGTATCCCATCTATTCTGATTACGGGTCAAAATAGTACACTGAAATTATACGAAAAAACAGGATCTTAGGAGCAAAAAGAAATATTAGACATAGATACATGTAATTTTGAAACAACGTTACGTTTCTATAGCTTATGTTCGTTAAGGAATCATTTTTTAAATAGTACTTTAAAGAGAATTAATTAGGGTGTGATGTCACTTTTATAATTCCCATATCTCACATTCAAACTGAGACATCATCTCGATTTCTTAATTTCAAGTACTATAAATAGGTTTTTGAATTTTTCAATGTTTCCTTTATTGATATGTGCAAAAGGGTAGAAACATTTTTTCGGTGTTGATTGATTTAATAATAATAATAATAATTTATTAATCTGCAAGTGAGCAATGCTCGGTGGCAGATGGAAAACACAATAGACATAACAAGAATATACACAATGTAAAATATAAAAAAATCTTCGCCCAAATATCTGTAAAATACAAAACACACACGGAATAAAATGCTTAGAAAATTAGTACACAGTAAGCGACAAGGATAATANTAGGTCCATATTTGTGTATATTCACATACGTACAGAAACACATTTTCACTTACAAACAGATACAGATATACACTCATACGTACTACAAGCAGGCTTCAATATTCATACATTTACCATTACTACTCCTATAACCTTAATGTAAAAATAATTGCTATAATGTAATTAAAGGAAATTAGTAACTATAAAACTTTTGAGACCATAACTCCTTATCTTTCAAATTTTTTAAGAAAAAAAAACTATTTGAAGACAACGGAAAAATGCAATTGTTAGTAAAAATGTGTTTAAAGAACTGACTGAAAGTAGGACGATAGTACATAATGAAATGCCGGATCTAACATTCCGTATTGAAATTCCGTAGCATTAGAGTAAACAATTCTATCTCGCAGATTCTCTTCCATTCGGTATCAACTGGTGACGTAATGAATCGTCCGACCTTTTGGTGTTGGCACAATATTAATCTGCATCATTTTAAATCATATGTGACTCGGAAAAGAAAAAGACTCGAATTGGTTCAATGTCACTTTCATTGCAATATCATTTTTGATTGGTTTTTGTTTTATAATAACGTCGGACTCAATAATAATAATAATAATAAACGTATTGTCAAAAAAAAGCAGTAACCAACTGCTTACGACCATGAGGAGGGCTATGAAACGAAGAAAAGGGCAGAGACGGATTTTACATTCCAGCACTCTCCAAGATAAGAACGTAATAAGTTCAGTACATGTTATAATATTCATAGAATGTCAACAAATTTCTATTTAATAAAACACAAAAAAGTTATTTTAGAAATACACATTATTATCAAACTATAGATTATTCGGAAAATATTCGTTGTAATAATGATGATAATAAATTTATTGTAAAAAAAAACCGTTACATACTGTGTATGACCACGTGGAGGACAATAAACTAATTTACTCTCCGGAAGCAAGCAAGGGACCATCCCATCAATTCCGATCAACGGCCCTAAGGCAGAGATAAGTACATATCATAGAAAAGAAATATAAAAGCAAAGGAAAAAATAGGATATATGGCAAAGAAGTGATAAATATGACACTTAAAAGAAAAGAAAACAAACAGGAGAAAAGTGAAGAATGAAGAAAATTGGTGAAATTCAGAAACAGGAAGTAAAATCCTTTAAAATGAGATTTTAGGAAGAGAAATGTACGGACGTATTTCTTTTTTATGATTCAATTCTAGACGTCTTGTATTGATCACGAGATAATTATTTTAAATTTCACTTACCAAAGTTAAGACTTGATTTATTTGACCTTCTTCTGCGCAAAAGATTTACATGCGTACATACGAATTACAAACAAATTTACGAACGGTTTTTAAAATCATTCTTCCTCAAGATGGGGAGGGTTGGGGAGGGGGGGGGGGAAATTGGCGTTCGGGAGTAGGAGTGGGAGACTGCAGACGCGGAAGAGTAACACTTAAAAGAAACGTCGATATGTTACGCAGCAGGTGATGCGCCTTCCTTTGCCAGTTTCAATGTTGAGTACCTCGTTGCGTCAACGTCTTGCATTGGCGAGGCTCAACCCACGCGAGCGACGTGCTCGTCAGCGCGTTCACATCCTCATCACTGCGCGTATCGAAGCAACCAACCATTAGGAGACATGCGGCGTGGGAACGCGGTTGCACTTGGAGACACACTCCGCGTATCTCAGACAGCGCCCGTCGCTTCTCTGCCTTTTATAATGAGCTACTAACGCTATGTTTTCTCGCCAAGTCACGTGGGTGCACTCAATTCTTGGATTAAGCCCATCACCAACACGACGAATCTGTTAATATTCATAACACACGATATTAATTTTTAATCATTGGCGGGGAACTTTCGATTTTAAATTCTTCTATCTATTACATAATTAAAGACCCACGACCTTATGAAGGACTAATACTATATATTTTGTGATATGAAGTACCAACGTTTCGACATTATGTTGAAGTCGTCGTCGGGTAGTACAACATGGTTATACTATAACATAGTTGTGTAGTTTCCGCTTTTTTGTAAATATATTTTGTGTTTATATTTACGTTTATATTATGTTCAAGTGTTATGTTTCTTGTTATAATTTGTACAAAACCTGACGACGATTTAAAAAGAAGTCGAAACGTTGTGAACTTCGAATCACAAAATATATAGAATTCGTCCGTCATTAGGTCGCAAATCTTTAATTATTTATTATTTTAACTTTCAATCCCATTAAAACTTCGTACTCATTATGTAATTGCTCTCCATAAGGTAAAAAAAATTAAGCCCCAGCGGTGGCGCAGGTGTTAGTGTTGTCGCTCATCACTCAGTCATCCGCGGGTTCGATTCCCGATGTCCCTGTTGTCAGATAGCTGTTACTACTGAAAAGCAAAACCTTCCTTCCTCTATCAATAACTCTTAGCTATTACTAACAACTTCTACTAACCACCTCCACTTGGGTCAAGTTGTTGGTAAACTCAGCTAAGCGGCCCACCTATACTCTTTCCATTCTACCCTCCGACCTCCTATCGCTTCAATGTAGATAAGCTTCAATAGCACTATGCTACTTTTCCCATTTACAAATACAACAATAAGGAATATTTATACATGAACTTTTAAAAAAATTTAGAACATAAAATTCTTTATAATCACGCTTCTTTGCAACAACTCTTCGCAAAGAGGGACACATGATTAAAAGGAAAATGTATGGAAAGATCACGATACTCAAATGAGGAGAGTTTCTTGACGAAAATTACTATAAATATCGTTCTGAAAGAGAAACTTTTTTCATTTGATAAAACTTTAATTGTTAAAATGAAGTTGAACACAATACGTTGTATCTGAATCATCTGTATTAAAAAAATTAAATGCTGATCCTTGGTCTCAAGCGCGTCACTAGAAAGCGGCTGAACCGATTTCACTAATTCTTTCAAAGGAAAAAAAACGTTTGTAATAGTCAGAATAAGGTTTTTGGGGAAAGAAAAATTGGAAAAGTTGCCCGGAAAATTTGAAAGAACTTTTCTCTATGTGATTTTTAAACGAACTCAAGACCATATCTCACGAGTCGGACGATGGATATGCGCGTAATTCTTTCTTCCTTTTTTGTTCGTTATGGTTCTGGAAAAGTTTTCATGAAATGAAATTCGGGACAATTACGAAGGAAAGTCAAAAAATTCGGACAATCTGCAAAAGAATAATAATAATAATAATTTTTTTTCAACTTTTCAGTTGCATTGTGATCATGTTGTAAGTTCATCGCAATCGTTTCATGAAATCAATTAAGTTTCATCGCTTTATTTCGAATAAATTTACGAAATACCACGGCCACAAATGTTACTAAATACAATGATTACTCATAATTCGTTTTTTAAAATAATTTCTACTTTGTTTACACATTTAAAGAAGCTTTGCACAAATTCACAAAACGTACACAAACAAAGGTATTGAAATTTGGACAGGACGTCTGTCGGGTCAGCTAGTATTTCGTACAAAAAAAAACTCGTTTTCAAAGCGTTAGAAAATGTTTAACTAGATAAATTAAAACTTAATAATTGCTCTGTGTCCCATCATTTATGTTTCTCTTCTTGTTTTGCAAGTTGAAAGCAAAGTGAGTCACAACAATGCTTCGGAGGTGTATTAAAGTTGTTAATGCTCAAACTCAATAGATATTCATGTGAAAAAAACCCAGTAATTTTGTTCCCAATGCTCTTCGTATTCCTTGAATATACTTTCATCTTTTACAATGTGTGAGTGAAAAAATTTCTGAAGAAAAGTGAATGAAAAATTTTTACTTGCTGCAATAACTATCGAAAATGAATTTTGGTGAGGTTCAGCATTGAATACGGTTATATCCCTAGGGTTTCAAGAAAGAACATTTGTACCGAAGTCACAACATATACGCGAGCACTGTCGCGGGTATTAAATTACTGGAATTAAGTATATGAGTTATCGAAGAAAAGAATTAAAACAAAATAAAATGGTAAATTATGAAATTAAACTACGTTTCTGTCATGGACTCGATTTATTTTCAATTTAATATTATTTACTACAATTCCACCCCCACTTTGGGCCATCATCAGGTAACTACTGACATAAACTATTTTAATTGTCTAACATGCAGGAAATAAGACAAATAGTTCACACGCATTACAGAATCTCCGTGCCTTATTCCATAGTTTTGTACAAGAGTCATGCAATTCTATATTCTGTGAATTGTGTGTACTCTTTATCTCATTTCATACATGTTAAACAATCATAACAGTTTATGTCTGTAGTTTCGTGATGATGACCCACAGGGGGATCGAACGTTGTAAAGAATTACTACCAGCCATAACCTGTAAATACATTCCACTACATCTCAACAACCTTGAATTGCTATTTTAATTTTTATTTTTGTTGTTGACCTACACCAGGAAGGTTGTAGAGATGTCTTCGGCTGTATTTAGAGGTATTGAATTTGGTGGTAATTGATGATAGTGTGGTTCCATATTATACAAGTATGTTGTTTCGTATTATAATAAGGATTTTTAGGTATGTTTTTGTAACCGTTACTTCATAGTTAGATAGTGAGTAATCATTGATAGATTGTTCGTGTTAGTAAGATGTTTCAAAGTTGTACTAGAAATAACGTAAATTGTGTCTGTTCTTTGTAGTCCTGATGAATGAAAAATAAATTCCCGAAACATTGGCGTTGTAAAAAGAATATTTTATTGATGACCAATCCTCGAATACATCGTTCCGTTATATAATATATATAATGGTCAAGACCAACATCACAAGTTGTAAAGAATATTTAATCGAAAATAAAACGTGTCTGTAAAGGATAGGTCGTTTAATTTATTAATTTAATATAAGTTTTTCAGACGAAAATACGATATGAAAATTTAATGGGTAATGAAAATCATGTGGTATATTTGAAGTAAAATATTCTTCAATGCCACTGAAGCTCACATGGCCGTTCTCACGTTTCGCACAAAAGGAGAAGTAATGAGTGATTCCGGGAATTGTTCGCTAAATCTCTCGGATCCTTCTGCCGCAGAGAGACTGCAATTGTAGCACGGAAAGCGCGTAACGAGCCAATATCCGTTCGTTCATCTGGGGGTGGGTGTCACCCTGCGTTTGAATAATCGTTGCAACCCCCTTCCCTTGCGCCCCGCACCCCCACAAGCGATGCGTCAGTCGCCCGCACAAAAGGAGTTTCATTAGCGACCGGCCACTGGGCAGTTACAAGGACGCGCAGGGGTGTCCCTACCTCTCTCACACAAACTGACCTTGCTTGCTTGCTTGCTTGCTTGCTTGCTTTGCGCTCACTTTTATCGACTCCACAAAAAGATATTTCTCTTTTTCCGATGTGCGATGCATAAATGCACCGACAGCGGTTGCCTAGTGGTAGCGTCCTCGCTGAGCGGGAGAGCGTGGGTACAAACCCTGCTCCCTCGGACGAACTAGGAGAGGTTTCCAGCTGGGGTTTCCCCTCCCTCACCCACTCCAGCAGACAAATGTCGGTTCGGTACCCATCAGTTCCCCGACAACGCAACATCTCTCCTTCCCAAGTCCAACGGTTATAGGTGGAAGAGTCTCAGTGCCTCCTCATGGCTGCTGAACCTCCTTTTGCCAAAAGGCATAAAATAAGTAAATAAATCACATAGAAACCGTTGCGCTCGTCCGCCATGTTTGTACTTAATGCTCTCTTGTGCTTCGCTTCAAATGAGTCAAAGCGAGTTCTTTAATATTGTTTTGTACTACACTATTAATTGATAGACACAAATTAAATCAAGTTTTTTATTCAATTATATTTACAATGTAAGAGACAATATGTAAATTTTAAGCAAATTTTGTTTTTCACATTGTTTAAATATCTTCGGTTCTCTAACTTCGATTGATCTTTCGACTTTCATGTAATTCTAATTATTTGTGGTTTTATTTATTATTGTAATTTCAATTATTATGGTAAGTTTTATTAATTTGTTGTTTATTAATTATTTAAAATTTTAACCATTATTGTAATTTGTCTTTTTACTTTTGTATGTGTATTTTCCGTACATGGTTTGACAAGAGGAAACCTGATGGTGTGAGCCAAACCCAATAAATATTCTATTCTATTCATTATTATTTATATTGTTGTTTTTATAAAACAATAAAAATAAAAAGAACTAAAACAATTATATTTTAAGTGACTTCACTAATTTGGAGCACTAGTCCCACTTTAAAGTACACTTTTTTGAGTCGAGGAATCGTCTATTAATTTCGTAGCACGCATGAGGGAAGAGGGATTTTTTTCTATTGTATTTGTAAATGGGAAATGTAGGGTGCTATTGAAACTTATCTGCATGGGGCGATAGGAGGTAGGAGGGTAGAATGGTAGGAGCATAGGTGGGCCGCTTAGCTGGGTTTACCAACAACTTGGCCCGTGTGGAGGGGGTTAGTAGAAGTAGTTAGTAATAGCTAAGAGTTATTGATACTAGGAGGAGCTGCGTAGAGGAAGTAAGGTTTGTTTTTCAGTAGTAACAGCTATATATGAACTGGGAAATTAATGTGAAAAGCTACAAATATTCTGGCCCCGTCGGGAATCGAACCCGGGATGACTTGGTGATGAGCGACAACGCTTCCACACTGCGTTACAGCGGGATCAGGTGGTGGTGGCCTTTTGGTGTTATGGGGAATGGGTTTCATAGTGTGACTGAAACTTTGGCTATGTAATCCACGTGCTTAACCGTTCAGTGCGTGTGCAGAGCAAATGTTGACGAAAAGAGAACACTGTCTATCAAAATGTGTTTCCACATAAATTGCATGGCAACAAAAACTTTTGTTAATGGAAGAAGAAAGAACTGGCGCTACTTTATTATTATTAATATTGATTTTCTGGGTCCATTCCGGTTCTTCATCGATTGCGGGATCAGTTTCAAGCAATAGTGAGTGAACGTATTCGAAGATCAATGCTGAAGAAAGATACTGACAATGTGGCAGGTGTTGGGCACGAGGAATGCAGTTCCCTTCTTGATACCAAGGGCGACGAGGTTTTACGTAGGTTTTATTATTTTCTTTTTGTTTTTGATTTCACAGTCTGTCTGTCTGACTGGTAAATACATGGGTCACACTGGGTTTATGTTGGCCAAGTGTGTGTTGTTTGCTTTTATATACTTAGATGCTTCCTGGTGATTCGCCGTGCATAGACAAAAACGGTTTTCTTCTTTTTGTAGAGACACCCATCTTTCAGCTTGAGACGACGAAGTGCTTAATTTGTTGTGTTCGGCTGCAGAGATAATAATAGACACTAATCTTCACATTCTCTGTACTCCACTCAGTCCCCATTCAATGTGACAGATACAAATACTTTTATATTTTCTCATTGTAATTCTCTGCCATATTGCGAGTGTCCTTGAAGAAGACTTACTTTCGAGCCCGGTCGATATAGCTTGTATGTGGTTATCATTATTAGTTTATTAACAGAAGTTTCTCTGAAGTAGCTTGTGTATGATTCCTGTTCTTGGAATAATTACGGGAAGAATTTATACGCGAGTTTTCCACTGCTGTTGAATTTGGAATGTTAGGCTGCTGTATTTCCCGATTTACTCTGCATATGTCTTGTGTATGTTTACATTGTTGGGGATGGCTTCATCGATGATAAATTATTTTTTTCTTTGAGAGTAAAGTCAGGTCCGTTGTGTTCTGTTGCATCGACAGTTATTATTTCTACTACTTTATTATTGGGGGAGAGGGATGTTTAAAGATTGTTCATTTTTGCATAACGTAATTAATGAACGACATTTTAAGGGGCCATAGTGAAAAAAAAAAACCATTTTAAGTGTATTGAATACTAAATTTATCACAAATGCGGTTCTCGCCGCTTTGTAATATCAAGTCTTTCTACCCTGAGCACTACTTAACATAATGCACAATATCGAGGCTCTGGAAGAAGACGTAAAACGGATTGAGGATCTGACGACGATGTTGTCAGTTGCTGGTCAGCCCTGCCCTTTGGTCTCCCCCGCAAAAACCCTTCGCTTCGCCAGATGCCAGGCCTCGCACCCGATTCGCGGCGGGCTGTCCCTCTCTTGTCTCTCTGTCCATTGGTCGTCGCTTGTAATTTTCATGAAAAGTGTCCACTTCCCACGCGCCCCTCCCTCTTGAATACAAACCGGACACCGTCCATCCTCTACCCGCCACCCACCCCCTCCTTCAGATCTCTCCCTCCTTCACCCCGTAGATGTATTGTTCCAAACGCCTTATGCCACAAACAATAGACGCGAGGCTAAATTGGACACTGTAAATTTCTATTTGGGGCCATTTTTGTGATTGACGACGGAAAATTTCGAGACCTGATGCGATTTGGGGTCATCAATTCCAATTCTGCTGCGTCAAATTTAATATTCTTATGTTGTGTCCAATGATACTGATGTACTTGCTTTCGTAAAAGTATACTTCTTTCTTCTTAGTTACCGATAGCGCAGCCAATATAAAATGATTATGAAATATAATATATAAAAAGAGACATTAACAAATTAATACAAAAAGAAATATTAACAAATACAGCTTAACGACAAAAAGTTTGTAATAGTTCATAAGTCAGTTGAGGTGATGCAAAGCAACACTTGAGTTAAGTATTACGTCTTAAAATTTGTCTGCTTCTAATTATTTCTTTAACGTTTATACGAAATCCTCGTAAAATGAAATCAAATGCTTCCTCTGACGAAAAACACAAAACGGATGAATAAATGTTTATTAATATTTATTGTGATAATAAAGTTTATTATTAACATTTATTTATTAATAAAGCGAGGTTAAGTGAAAGTGATTGTCTACAATTAGAAAGCCCATATCCAATTTACACAATTAAGTAAGAAGACAATCAGTGGAACACTCAAATTAAAATGTTCTCATATGTTTCTTTTGAATTTTCCTCTGAACTCGGCTTAACCACTTACAGTAGTATCACCTCATGCTATTCTGTTTCACTTTACTCAAAAAACACAAAAAAAGATAGTAATTGGTCTTCCTTTAATCAACAGGTTGAGGAATATCTCAGCATTTCCCGTCTACTTATATCGTCAGTAATTTTTAATTTGTTTTTTCCATCACACGAGAGGTATCATCAGTTCCACGACATGGTGACATTCGCTCTGTCCTTTAGAGATCAGGATCGATCAACTTCCGGTCTGGCACAAACATAAGTAATACACCAACTATTTTTGCGAAGTATATTTAAAATACGTACCCATATCACCAAAATAATTATACCAAAATATTCCTCTTTGTGACAAGATATATCCATAAGAAGATGTTCCAAAACAGACAAGATTTTTAAGAGCGAAGGACAAGAAAGAATAATATACAGGACTTCAAAAGTAATTTAAAAGTAAAGATGAGAAAAAGAAAAAAACGTTTTTCTGAACGATCGTTGTATCTATTGACGATTGTCGCCATGGATACCCAATTTGAGAAGTACGCCAATGGGAAATTTTTCACGGGAGATGAATTCTATCGGCAGTACACCGTTTAAATGCTGGAAATGTGTGATGTGCCTGGAATGTGATGAACGTGGAACCATGCGGGAAAATATGTCGTTCCTATCGTCAGTTATGGTCGAGAATGCGTACAAAAATTTAGATTTTTGCAGTTTGTCCGAATTTTCCGTCTTTCCTTTGTAATTGTCCCGAATTTTTTGCCCTGAAAACATTTCCAGGACCATAACGAAAAAAACAAAAAAATAAAATTACGCATCGAATCCATCGTCCGAATCGTGGGTTATGGACTTGATCCAAAAATCCGTTAGAAAAATCCACTTTCATTTTTTCCCGAATTTTCCAATTTTTCTTTCCCTAAAAACCTTATTCTGACTATTGTGAACATTTTTTAATTAGCCAAGTCGGTCCAGTCGTTCTCAAGTGATGCGTTTGAGATGAACGAACAGCTTTTAATTTTTATTTATATAGCTTTCAAAGAGTTTATAATAAAGGTGAAATTGAATTGTTCAGTTGATCACTTTTTACAAACGGCAAAAGTCTTTTTGATGTTCTATACAGCTTCTCCAATTTCCAGGTTCCACCTGTCAATTTCTATCCTGTAATCTGGTGTGCGTCGTCAGTTCCCAGATTTTGTGTCAAGTGGAAACAACAAACCCGCCACCGCGGCCAAACGTTGAGTTTTCCAGCGCGAGCAAATCCTTTCAAAACATGATTTTCTCAAATTGTATAAGTAGAGGATTTTTAACTCTCCATTTAGAACAAGAGTAAAAATTGTAGTTTATAATTTTTTGTACTATTTCTCGTGCATTCTGAAGAAACATTTTACATTCTGACAATGTCTTGTTCCGAAAGCTGTCCGCCATTTTCAAGTATTTCATCGGGAACGCAAAACAGCGTGTTCTATTGGCACAACTCTAGTGTTTCACATTTGTAATGGTGGCCGAAAAACGTCTCACGCGAATCAGTATTTTCCAACATTACTCTTAAGAACTGTTTGGTTGATGTTAATTCCTAACACGCCGATGACCAGAGTGTAACCTACATAGTTTGAGAAATTCCGAAAAATCTCATTTCTCACAACTCACCTCTTTCGTCAAATCCTTTCGAGGTAAACCTGCATGATCCTCCGAAAACCACATCCTCTCATAAGTTTGAGAGACCCTTTCGGTTTTAAGGTAGTTTACGTCTGGAGAAAATAACGGATGTGGGCTGTTTACGTAAAGATCATGGAGGCAATGAACGTCGTCTAGTTTTGAAAATTACGTGTGGAAGAATTCATCATGGCCTGGAAAAAGAACTGTTTAAGAGACAAACAGACAGCCAGACGATATTCTTTATATGTAGATATTTCGCGTTATAGCGTAAGAAAAGTTTAAACATTAACGATTATCTACTTAATTCGATATACTGCGCTTTGAATTAATTATTATTCTTTTACTATAAAATCCACACCAGATTTCTTTTCTAGTATTTGTAAAATGGGAAATGAAGCTTAGTGCTATTGAAGCTTACCTACATGGAGCGATAGAGTTAGGAATTGGGTGGTAGGTCATTGTTAGTAGGTGGGTTTACCAACAACTTGGCCCACGTGGAGGGGTTAGTAGAAGAGGTTAGTAATAGTGAGAGTTATTGATACAAGGAGGAGCTGGACAGAGGAAAGAAGGTTTTGCTTTTCAGTAGTCACAGCTATTGAACTGGGGACGTTAATGTGAAGAAGCTACAAATTTTCTGACCCCATCGGGAATCGAACCGGGGATGAGTCGGTGATGAGCGACAACACTACCACCTGAGCCACGGGTGGGGCTCGTATCGGATGATACCCTTTAGAGTTGAGATGTGATGATCAAAAGAGTGTATGCCCATGGGTCACATTTATGTTGCGTAATTATTTTTCTTTCAATAGCCAATGCTACGTAAATAGTTTTATCTTGCGTTCGTATACAACTCACGGCAAGTTCTCTCTGAACAAAAAAAAAATGTTTAATCGGTTAATTTCCATATCATCCGAATCGTCGAATATCCGGATCACTTCGGGGTACAGACTGAATAAGCGGTGTTAGCAACAGAATGGTTCCTTTGCATTTCATTTTCCTATTATTATTCCTATTATGTTATATATCCTATTATTATTCCTATTATAAGTGACATCCGTGTCATTATTATTATTATTTTAATCAGAGTTGGGCTACTAATACCTGTATCAACAGATAGAAGTAATTAGGGGAACAAACACTACCCGACATAAAACATTTTTCAACCTTCGAACAATTTTGATGCCGAGTTATTAAGATGGAAATCTCTGAAATGCTACAGTGAATGTCTACCCGTTTCCTGCCTTCTTAACGTCGTACTGGGATTAAATCAATTCAATACCTGAAATCGACGTAAATTTACCGAGTAACGTTTTATGATGATGAGTTATCATTTCAACTTGAAAAACATTCCTTACCGGCCATTTAAATAAAATAATTGCAATTATATTTTGTGGTGCAATACATTGCGTCTTATAGAGGAAACTCTTGTTTTCAAAAAAAGAAAGAAAAAAAGACTTTTAAATCACAGAGGTGATGGAAAATTAATTTGATTTGCAGTAAATTTTTCGCAGTATCATTTACATTACTTTTGTCTATATGTCACTTTTGCTGAAACGGATGACCTTCCACCGCTTCCGAGATCCCGTGCTTTTGAGCACTTCGAACAAGTCAAGCGAGTTCCTGTAGATTGTTTGTACTGTAGTAATAATAATAATAATAATAATAATAATAATAATACATTTATTGTCAAAAAAGCAGTTACAAACAGCCATGTATGACCACGTAGAGGACAATAAACTAATTTACTCTCCGGGAGCAAGAAAGGGACGTATTCCATCAATTCCGATCAAGGGCCTTAAGGCAGAAGCGGATTCAAAAAAAAATAGCATAAGTTCCTAGATAAGATAAAAAGTTAGCTGCGAGTTATAATACATATATAATATCAATATGTTTGTAATTTAACGCAAATATGTTTGTAAATTTACATGTACAAGTTATTATCGAACTATAGATTATTCTGAGTATAGTGTTTAAAAATCATAAGAGTTGAAATAATACTAAATTCACGATTTATTGTTACAATAAACACGCCCCTAGACAAAGCCTAGAGAACCCGTTTGTCTGTGTTATGAATGGAAAAGTAACGTGTCGTGTAATTTAGAATCAGTCCATTAATCGAACAAAAAAATTAAACATAATAATAATAATAATAATAAATTTATTGTCAAAAAGCAGTACAGACTGCGTATGACCACGTGGAGGACATTAAACTAATTTACTCTCCGGAAGCAAGCAAGGGACGTATTCCATCAATTCCGATCAAGGGCCCTAAGGCAGAGGCGGATTCAAAAATTTCAGCAAAAGTTCCTAGATAAGATAAAAAGTTAGCTGCGAGTTATAAAACTAATAGAATGTGAATATGTTTGTAATTTTACGCAAATATGTTTGTAATTTTACATGTACTTTTAACATGTAAATTTACATCTACTTTACATGCAAATATGTTTGTAAATTTACATATAAATTTACATTTAGTATTAACTGATAAATATTTAATGAGGTTTTTCGTAATTATAATTCATAGTGTTGTGTTATAAAACAATTAGAATAAAAATTAAGAAGACAATTATACTTCTCAGCGAAGTGACTTAAACATTCCACCTTAGTCCGACTCTATGAGTTCCGCTCCAGTAACCTTGTTACTTCTTCCCTCTTGCGTTGGAGGCTGACCAAGGAATTCGGGAAGTGAAAAGCCTCCACTACTAGCGAGCTATCTTGGTCCAAGAGCGGATGTGGAGCATTCCATGAGCCCCTTTTTGCTCACGACATACCACACACACGCGGGAAATAAAGAACTCATTGGGGTGGTACAAGTGTACATCGAAAAACGTCTCTTAAAAATGTCATAAATATACAAAATTACTAATTGTTTGTTAGTCATATATCTGGCGTAATAACAAGTACAAGACTGTAATTTATACTCATAAAAGAAAATTATTTGACATAGAAATCGGAAAAAGTAATCTATGAAATTTCAAAAAACTCTTCTCAAGGATTATTGCGACCAAAATGCAAAGTGGGGTTTAAAGTCATGAATTACAAGAGCAAGAAAAAAAAATTAAAATTGGCTACGAATCAGTAGAAGTGAATCTTAACTTCCATGACTGTTGACTATGAAGCTTCGTTATGTGTCCAGCAGAGTTCGATTGCGTTACGTGAGGAACGCAACAATCCACTGAACGTAGAATCTACGTGACCGAAAAATAAAAGCAAAATTATATAAAGACTATGACAAACATTGCTTTCATTCACATAATATAAATGAGAACTGAAATACAGTGAATTTATTGTACCTCATTACGCAGCTTGTTTACTAAACCTTCTGTGTTAAGCGTATTTTCTTTCCGTGTGGATTTTGAAATAATTCGGAACTACACACACATATACATATAATAATGGAAACAACGTATTCCGGTATGTTCCATTAAAGTAGAAGTGGTTACTTGTTGATACTAGGAGGAGCTGCATAGAGGAACAAAGGTTGGCTTTTCAGTGGTCACAGATATATGAACTGGGACATTCATGTGAAAAGCTACAAATTTTCTGGCCCCATCGGGAATCGAACCCGGGATAACTTGGTGAGAAGAGAGATAAAGTAGAGAAAGTACAGAGATAAAGATAAATGATTTTAGGAAATTTTATAAGAATGCCAAACAAATAGAGCTAGTCATTCATAATAGTAACCCATAAAGTAATTCATCGCCCTAGAGTGTCAACTACTCTTTGCCAAAAAGGACCGCATCATTCGGGAATCGTTCTATATAATTCCCTGCCCAAGAATATAAAAGATATTATGAAATTGAATCTCTTCAAATCCGCGGTTAAAAACTACCTTCTACACTGTAATAGAATTTATTGATTTTAATAAAAGTTAAATCCGTCTTGTACTTTATCACGCCATTGCTGTATTACTTCTTAAATAACTTACAACAATTTCAAAAACTATTTTCTTGCATGATTGTGTTGTCTTATGGCTCATATTAATTTAGTTTTATATCTACTCAACTTTGGCACGGTTGTGTACATAAATTCTGTAGCCCCATCCTGGCCCGGGTTTTGCTCCGTTTTTCCTTCGGGTAGAGGCAGATTTATTACACAGGTTCTCTAGGCTTTGTCTAGGGGCGTGTTTGTTGTAACAATAAATCGTGAATTTAGTGGGTTTTTTTCAACTCTTATGATTTTTAAACACTATACTCAGGATAATCTATAGTTCGATAATAATTTGTACATGTAAATTTTTTGCGTTAAATTACAAACATATTGACTTTGTATTAGTATTATAACTCGCAGCTAACTTTTTATCTTATCTAGGAACTTTTGCTAAATATTTTTTAATACGCCTCTGCCTGAGGGCCCTTGATCGGAATTGATGGGATAGTCCCTTGCTTGCTTCCGGAGAGTAAATTAGTTTAATGTCCTCCACGTGGTCATACGCAGTTTGTACTGGTTTTTGACAATAAATTTATTATAATTTAAGAGAACTCAATTTACAACTCATAAGCAGGGTTGCCATCCGTCCGGATTTCCCAGATTTGTCGTAGTTTCGAGGGCGTCCGGATTTTTTTTGAAAAAACGAGGATATTTGTGGCTATTGTTTGAAATTCGCACAAGACATGGCGAAACTGATGCGAACGTGATTACGTCAGCTGTAATTAGTCCATTAATTTTAAGATTATTATTTATGTAAACAGAGTTATTTAATATTCTACAGTACAGTGACTTTTGAAATTTCTCTTCAGATCATGCAAGTTTCTGATCAATTTGTTTTAAACTTATGTGTTTAAAACCGAATGTTTATGATTGTGAAACAACCTTGCTTTTTATTAGTCAATTATTGACATGTAATAACGCGTTAAAACTGTTTTATTATTGTGATGGATAGAAATCATTTTACTTAATTATATCTGGGTTTCAGTTTCAAAATTCTGGGATTTCGATCTCCTTTGTCCTAGATTTGAGATTCTTTTGATGGAGCCACAGAACCCGTGGCTCAGGTGGTAGTGTTGTCACCAAGTCATCCCGGGTTCGATGCCCGATGGGGCCAGAATATTTGTAGCTTTTCACATTAATGTCCCAGTTCATATAGCTGTGACTACTGAAAATCAAACCTCCCATTCTCTATCCAGCTCCTCCTAGTACCAATAAATACTTCTACTAACCCCTTCCACGTGGACCAAGTTGTTGGTAAACCCAGCTAACCGACCCACCCACTATTACAATAGCTTCTACCACCCAACTCCTAACTCCTATCGCTCTAAGTAGATAAGCTTCAATAGCTCTAAGCTACATNTGCATGTAGATAAGCTTCAATAGCTCTAAGCTACATTTGCTCCTATTTACTATAAATACAACAAAATGTTGATGGCGACCCTAGTCATAACGCAACTCATGTTCAAGTACTCGTTCGCTATCGTCATCTCGAAGTGTTGTCGGAAGTTGTTCCCTGGAGCTGGGGATTTTGGTTTTCTTGCAAATAAAAAACAAAATTATGTCATTTCGACTATTTATTGAAGTCATCAGGGCTAGTTGAAAAAAAAAATGTTTAACCAACCACCTGTTTACTTTACCGTGTGTGGTTTTTTTTCATTTTTTAGTCATGACAATGATGATATATGTTATGTGTGCCATTTTGTGTAAAATATGTGCGGTCACCGTGGTTGGTTAAACAATTTTTTTTTTCAACTAGCCCTGATGATGACTACAATAAATAGTCGAAATGACATAATTTTGTTATTTATTTGTCTGTGGCTTGCATGCAAGAAAACCAACCCACAGTAATTATTATGGCCGATAACATTTCAAGTATGCTATAAATGAAGTTATTCGCATCTGCTTTGCTTGTTACCTGGAGAAGTAACGGTTTCGAAACATTTTGAAGGAAATTTCCTTATTTTTTTTAATATGACAGGTAAGTTTAAGGTTTGGTGCTAAAACAAGTATTTACAACATTTCCTTCAAATTATGTTATGGTAATTGCAGTCATCTGAACACAACGTTCCTCCGAAGAATTCGCGTGCAAACAAGTTTTTCGTGGAAGACAGAACAACACACATATTGATTTACGAGAGGCGAACTCGCCGTTTTGAACTATTGTGAGCGGATTAAGGATGTCAACACAAGGAAGGAAGGAACTCCTCTCCACAGGTTGAACGGTTCCTCTCCACTTTTCTCGAACTTTCTTTCTTCTCTACTGCATTTCTCAGTCGTGAAATATACGGTATTTGGAGTTTTTCTTTCTGGCGTCTGAGCGAAAGGCTTGGAACTGGGCTCGTCGCTGTTCTTCTACCCTCCCCACTCACGTAGCCCTTCCATGCCTTCGAGGGCGACGCCCTACCTGCTACAGGGCTGCCGCACAGGCTGACGGTCAGTGGCCGGAGGAGCTCTGCTATATTTAGCGCACGCGGTATGGCTGCACTTCTCGGTCTCGCAGGGGAAGAGTACAGATCGTGGAAAAGAAGGAGTACAAGTTTCCTTTCCGATTCGAAGGCATTTTTCAGAAAGTTATCACGGAAGACACAATAACGTTGAAATTCCGATACGTAGAGAAAAGTGTTGCATTTTTAACATTCCTGTTTCTTTTCTCGAAGACCTCTACCTAACGCGATGTATAAAAATCATTATTATGATAACACATAACATTCTTATGATGATCAACTTCTTTTGATATTATAACACGTAACTAACTTTTTATATTCTTATCTATGGAGTAAAGTGAAGCTGAAATTTTCAATCCCCTCCCCCTGCCTTAAGGCTCATGATCGGAATTGATGGGATGGTCCCTTGCTTTGTTTTCGGAGAATAAGCTAGTTTAGTGCCCTTAATATTGTCACACGCAGTATACATTTTTTTTTTGAATGTACAATTTATTTATGTTTATATTAACGAAAAATGTCGTCATTTGATACGTACTCTCTGAGAATACGTCAAGGGAATGGTATATAGCCCCGGAGTTGATGCGCATTGGTTGCGTCATGTTTTTGCGAGGAAGGCGGAAGACAGTTGACGATCAGAATATGTAAAGTTGCTAAACGCACTGCAAACAAAATTAAACGACCCTTTAATTATCTTTTTATCTCTCTGAATTTGTAATTTGGTGTCTAATCTCCTGTACTGGTATATCTCCTGATTAACGAACGGTATAAAAATCCAATTCTTTTTTCATCATTATTTTAATTGTAAAAAATATATTTGCTCCATCTCCTTCACCTTATACAACATCATTAAAACACCGCATACCATTCTAGTACTCATCATCAACTCAAAAGGGTGTAAGGTGTATAAGTAGATGGGGGTGGAGATGAAGTAGTCTGATGATGAAATTTTGTTGATGATCAACAAACCTCCGAGGAAGGTTTCGACTAAATATGTATTGTCTAAACGCAAGAATTTTTTTTTTTGTNTATATTTGCTCCATCTCCTTCACCTTATACACCATCATTAAAACACTGCATACCATTCTAGTACTCATCATCAACTCAAAAGGGTGTAAGGTGTATAAGTAGATGGGGGTGGAGATGAAGTAGTCTGATTATGAAATTTTGTTGATGATCAACAAACCTCCGAGGAAGGTTTCGACTAAATATGTATTGTCTAAACGCAAGAATTTTTTTTTTTTTTACAATTTATTGTAATGACAAAGAACTTCCCGATTTTTATTCTTCGTGACTCACACATGGAAATCACGTACACATTTGTATATAGTACTCTAAATATTAATACTATGGAGCTTTACTGTTTTCAAAAGACTAGAATTGAAGAAGTGGCAAATGTGAATAAGTTTCTTGTGCGACAAAACGTCTTTACTTCCGCTCTTCCTTTGAGGAGCTCTCTGCCCGACAGCGGTCTTGGCGAGAACGAAATGTCGGGATGGTTTTGTAAATGAGACTTTGCGTCAACTTGGATGCGCGAAGTCACGGGATTGCAATCTAGTCCTAGCGATGCTCATCTTTGTCGGCAAAACGCTCTTCAAGGGTTGTCAGAACCTTATCTGCTCCAGACGTTTCCTACTTTAGGCGGTGATTATTGTAACTAATTTAACATTCTTAAACATACAAGACAAAGGGACCCTCACACGGTCAATATGTATGTATTGTCATGTTCCAGAAAGGCAAGTGTGTGTGATAATAAATTACATTGATGGTGTGAGGGAATATATTGAAGGATTGCCACTTCGAAAAATATCGAAGGTCCGGATTGATGGTCCCCAAAGTCTTTCAATAATATTGAAGCTTTTCCAATGAATAGTCAACGTACGAGAACGGTATTTACAATATTCACAACACAGTACTTCACAAGACCACAAGTCGAGGAAAGAAAGAACAGTTTTCCTTGCGACAACTCGCACAAAAAAGCAAATTACGTTATGGAAACTTTTTACGTGCAAGCAAAAGGTTTTTAATTACACTACAAAGAACTGGAATATAAAGAGAAACAAATCTTTCCTTTCTCTCCTTAAATTGCTGAGTTGCGGTTATGAATTTAGATCCAAATAATCAGAAACTCATTATAATTATTCTTGGAGAAGTTTCCGGGTATTTGTTTTCGTCGGCCCAACTCAACAACCTTCATGATCAAACACATATTTGCATGTTGAGTCATTGCTGAAAGTAATGCAAACTGAAATACCGAAGGAGAATATTGACGTTGTGAGGAGCCATTTTATATCGAAGGATTGACAATATCCATATTGACCGCCTTAACATATAACTAGCATAGATAGAATTGAATCACTTGAGGCACTAGGTGCATCGCTTCGACTGAAGTCAAGTTGCCAACTATTCACGAAACTTGGAAAATATTCACCGAAGTATTCCTAATTAACTGATGATTCATTCTGATTTTTTTATGTTGGATGAGAACAATTATTTTGTAATTTTAAAACTCGATAATTGATTTAGACTCTCGTTTGACTCCTTCTTTCACTGGGTCCCATTGTCTTCGGTCACGTGATGCGACTGCCATTTCCGTTAGAACAGTATTTTCCACGATTTTTGGTGAATTATTCTTGCAAATGCCCCGTAAGGTATAAAAAATCTTAATGACATTGCATCGTTCCCATTTCCATTCACTAAGTTTTAGTAGGTTTTTGTTTGCTACGTTAAGCCGGTACTTTTGCCAGAATATAAAAATTAAAAAAACATAATCCAGTGAAAGTTTCTCGGTATAAGCCCGTAGTAATTTGAAGTGAAACAATTCAAACTTTTGCGCCGTAAGGATATGGAAATTTATCGCCACTGGATAGAGAATGACTCCAACTCTCCTTTAAATCATTTTTGGGAATACTTAAGCCTAATCGCTCTCACGCACAAAATACGTTAAATGTCTGAAATCCACATAAAAAGAGAAAAATGTACTCATTGTGATTTCCACTTGGAAACATAATTTACCGGTCACTTGGTTTGTACTATATTAATTGATAGATATGAACTAAACCATGTTTTTTCTTTCTTATTATTATTGTTTTAAAACTATTAGAATAGAAGTAAAGAAAACAATTATACACACCTGAGAGATTTGAATTTTACTTGGAGTGCTCTTCCCACCTTCCGAGTCTCTCTTTGCTATAAAACGCATTTCTATCAACGTGCTGCCAATGTCTATTTATTTGCTTGGAGGGTGTATACGTGTGCCGCTATTCTTACCTAAGCTCTCATTTCGTCAGCCTGACGAACCGTTCGCCGCGGGTGATGGGGAGCGGTCCGAAATAGTTTGTCAACACATGATGTTTACGAGTTCATATGGTCGTGCTTCTCTCTTCTTTATGATCATGACGATGGAACGGGAGGAGGGTTAAATTTTATCAGCCGAAGCGGGTTTTATGAAACTAACAAAATATGAAAGATAGCGATCTGTGGCTTCAAAACTTCCCTCACTTCCTGTCGGAAAAAAAAGTTAACCTTCATAAAACCGTAATGAATGTATCATTTTTAGTAAAATGTGAATCAAAATTTTGCTCATTTTGTAATACTATAGAATTCTAGACTTTTTTTTATTATTATTTAAATCTCCCCCAGGGGACTTACATATAGTAAGTACGTGTTTGGCGAACACGGGGCCCCGAGCTCAGTCTGGCATTACTTCCACTTACTTGTGCCATGCTCCTTCCTTTCTCTTTCGTGACCTCCCTTGGTCACCTCTTGTTCTTTTCGATCCCGACGCTATTAAGGCTAGGGTATTTTTCATTTTCCTCATTTTTTTCATCTTTTGTCCTATCCCTCATTTTTTTGTCCCCCCTCATTTTTTGCCCCCCCTCCATTTGATGTTTTGATGTATGTTGTGAGATATGTTTTGGTGTGTTGTAGATCAGGAGGGTTTTTAGTGGGTA
>NNCF01127229.1:208137-219572 GCA_002313205.1 Laupala kohalensis
ATGACCTTTGATGTCGACGAGCCGTAAAGCCCCACAAAAAATATATATTTAAATCTTTATTTATTTTTCTCCAAAAATGTTCATTTTTGCAACTTTTCAGGAAGCTGTCAACTTTGAAACTTTATATAATGAATTTTATCGTCCAATTCGATCAAATTGTAGCATAATACACTCTCTACCTTCCACAGAATCGTAAAATACTTACGAGTATTCGAATATTTATGCAATTGTTTTAGATTTATTTGAGAAAAAAAAATTTATGATATATTTCCAAAATTTTCGAATGATCTGTCGAACGAGAGCGATTCGCTTGGTCCTCTTCTTACACTCGTAGAATTATGTTCTCAACCCACAATCATTACCTTTCTCTTTCACCCTCAATGGTTTACAAAGTTCTTGCTCCTAGTTCTTCAAAAGTAGTGATTGCAGTAGCAAGGACAAGATCCCGGAGAAAAACATCTTCATAATGAGGTTCATCAACCTGGCAAAACCACTTCAATAGAACTAAATGAAAACTAGATCAGACTCTTTGGGTTTTTTTATTGATTACTTAATAGATTAATGATATTTAACTGTAATTGTTTACATTAAACTCATGGTTCTGCCAGCATGATATCAAGCTATAGTAAATATAAGCACGTTAATAGACAAGCAGAACCAAATTAAATCTAGTTGGAATTCTTGTTTCTTTCTTAGCTAAAAAATTATTATTGTCATGATTTTTTATCGTTTGCGTAAATGCATCTCAAGAAGTATCGCATAAACCAAAAATAAATTGTACCCAATCATATACAAGATGGATATTAAGACCCGCATTAACATTTCTAGAGCTTGACCAAGATTATCATAGACCAAAAGTACTAAAACATTGGAATGAGTATTTCGCGATACCACCCCTTCGCTCATATCCTATGGAATTTTAATGAAGAGCCTAACTTTTAAAAACAGGGAGTGCAACTATTTATTTAATATACTTTTAATTAATATACACAGAAATCGTCCCTTTGTCACTTGTAAGCAATTTTCTTTACTTATATCTAGATCTCTAAACGGAACCGTTTTAAAATAAAAAACGCACTTATCTCTTTAATTTATTTTTCTACGTGTGTNAAAAACGCACTTATCTCTTTAATTTATTTTTCTACGTGTGTTCTTATAAACTTAGGTAAAAGGTTGATAATACATTATTGTTTTATAAATGATTTCTTATTTTATAACAAGTAAGTCTGTGTACTAATTATTTCTCGATTCCCCTGCTTCTCACTGCGACCCTCCTGAACGGTACGAGAAACAGCGGTTTCAGAAACGCTGGATTGACCTTAACGAACGTAAATAAACGTCCGTAGTTCCTATAGCAACAATGTGACATGTTTACAGAAACAAATGAAGATAAAAGCTCCGAAACATTGCTTTCAAACGCAGAAGTGGCTTCACCCTTGTGACTTTGCGCAGAACAAAAAACTGAATCAGCAAAAAACAATACTGGGTCGTGAATAAAAAAAATTAATTAATTAATTGGCTCTTTATTGCCATACATTATCCTTGACTTGATTACCAGACTAACAAAGGCGTCTCTATCCCTTCCGGGACGCCTGTTAATTGTCACATCGGGGGCCTCCAGCAAAACACGTTTTTGACGTGCTCTTTCTTAAGAATTTAGGAATTTTTACAAATAAATTAATGTACGCCCGTTTGACTTCACAAGTGAAGCCACTTTACATACAAACTTGTATTATTACTTGTACAGTTTGAATGGAGCGTTTTTCCCATCCTGGCAAACCGGGTTTTTCTCCGTTTTTCCTTCGGGTAGAGGCGGATTTCTTATACAGGTTTTGTCTAGGGGCGTGTTTATTGTAACAATAAATCGTGAATTTAGTGTTTTTTCAACTCTTATGATTTTTAAACACTATACTCAGAANCGTACATGTAAAATAAATTTTTTGCATAAAATTACAAACATATTGACATTCTATTAGTATTATAACTCGCAGCTAACTTTTTATATTATCTAGGAACTTTTGCTGAAATTGAATCCGCCTCTGCCTTAGGGCCCTTGATCGAAATTGATGGGACGGTCCCTTGCTTGCTTCCGGAGAGTAAATTAGTTTATTGTCCTCCACGTGGTCATACGCAGTCTGTACTGTTTTTNGTTGGTTTCATTTTAAATGACATAAACTATATTATATACATTTTTTAAGATAAATAGAAGGAAGGATTAGTTTAATTGTAGTACTTCGGGGCCCCGTTGAAAATTATGAATACTGTTTGGGAAACAACTGTTCGAGGCAAGTTTTTTGTCTATTGAGATAAAAACGCATGTCATCGGAAAACTAGTGATTCATAAATAACAAATCGTTCTTTTCAATCATTATTTGATTTAACACCAAAGGGCATCTCTAACAAATTTGTTGAAGGAGGTAATTAAAAATCGTGAAAATATTTTTTTTTATCATTAAAAAATCCGTACTGGAGCCCCGAGCAATTCCACCGGTCGAAGCGGCGGCACTTACGCCACTGCAGAGTTATGACCAGATGCATTGAAACATTTTCAGTTCACTTTACCCACGATAAACGTTTTTCACCGCGCTGCTGGAACATTAAATAATAGGGATGTTTTCTCAAAGAATTCAAACTGCGATGGATCACAAACACACTTCAATTTCTCAGAACACGGCTCATTGACAGATTTTTAAGAACTGTGTCTCTGATGGAATATTTACTGCGAAGATAAATATTATTTGTATACTCTGCTCATGTTTATTCACTACGAGTCTTTACAACTTACTCCGAAAGTCCTATAGTTTATTTCTAGATAAATAACGAAATTGTCTAATTGTCAAGCATTAATATTCGATTCAAAATCACTTCACTTCAAGACTACTTTTACACCCACCTTGAAGAAATGTTTTTTATCAACAATATTTATTCCCAGAACAATTCTTCGCACTACAGAATATCAAAGCTTATTTTAGATACACAAAATCTGTACTGGAAACACATTTAAACTGTTGCAAACTTTCTTCTTCCCCTTGTTTCATTTTTCATTCATTTTTTACTTCACTATCATTCTAAATACTTTAAATTGCTGTAACATTTCTATCAGTTGGAGGGAAGGGAATGTCCGGAAAGTTGTGTTTCAGTTCTCGAAGATCGAAAATATATAACGATCTAATGAGTTAATATATTTTACCAAAAACGTATCTTAGGCAGGCACGCTCCATTAAGTTAGACATACTATTTCGACGTTTAAAAAATCCTTTTTTGAATAAAAACACTTAAGGAGAAACTTTTTAATGCGCCAGTTATACTTACATCCTTCAAATCATCACAAAGTACGCGGGAAGTCGTACTTTACAGAAATTAGGAGAGGTCAGCAGTTGCCGACTAACGTTAGGTCTTACAGATAGTGCTTACGTAAAACAAAATAATTTTCTTTGTAGGAAGAAGAGGAAGGAAGGAAATGAAGTAAAGGTAAATTGATAAAACGAGCGAAAAGGAATGTATTCCGACATGGAAGGGATAACGAAAACTTAGAATGGATTGCTCTATAGAAGGTTCATCTAAACAAGTACCAAAACTATTGATAATCAACCTAGTCCAAAAAAAGGAGATAAAACTTTCCGATTTGTGTAGAAAAAATGCCCTTGTGACGCAAGTAACTTTAAGAAATATTTTCAAGTTTCGTTTTGTTTCAAGAATTTATCGAATTATTCGTATTGCAAAATTTCCTCAATTACACTGATCAGTTATGTTCCATCTTGACAAGGTAGACGTCTTCTGACACATTCATCTACTAGCATCATTCTACCAATACAAAACCTTTATTTTAAAATATTCCTTGAGATTTATAACAAGATTTCTTATTTTTTATAGCATTGTGTTCAAGTTTCCTTCTAGACTCCAGAACTCAGAATACTTGGTCAAGTTGTTTTTGAAAGAATGTACACTATAATCTATGTTTCGAAATAAAATGCAGTTTTAAATCTTTGAGCAGTAGTATGTTAGTTAATGCTTAAACTATTCTTGAATAAGCTGAACTCTTGATCGCCTGAGCTGAAAATATGTGTAGAACATTTTTTCCTGTGGAGAATGATAAGAGGAATTTAAAAAATTAACAATTTCATACAAAAGCATCTGTATTTCAAGACAAACTCGTACAGTGCAACTCGCACATACAAAAATATCGAGAGCAAATATATCATTTCACTAGTGTGTTATGAAAGGAACTTGAAGAATTAACTTCTCTTATTACAGTGGCACTTCTTCCAGTCGGTAGAGACCCGTATGCGAGTAAGGCAGTGCACACAGCGGGACATCACATTGAATTAAGAGAAAGGGATTGTTACCTTATCCAGGCACACTCCATAAAGTTATAAATTATAATCACTTCTTCATGCTATTCGANTAAGAGAAAGGGATTGTTACCTTATCCAGGCACACTCCATAAAGTTATAAATTATAATCACTTCTTCATGCTATTCGAAACTAATAAAATAAACTCTCTAGTTGAATTAAATAGTATTCAAACTAAGTGGCATATCTGTGTTCCGCTGTTGTGCACACATATAAGGCTTAATCCTAGGAACTAACACATTCACGCAATAATTCAGAAGTTTTAAGAAAGAGATCGCATCCTGAAACCTTTCAAAACTCCCTCTCTCAAAAACTTCGCGTTTATAGAATTCTTCATATAAAATAACTACATTCACGATACATGGGTAGGTATTACTAAAACATCAAACTTTGACAATTGAGAATAAAATGGTCTTCTTTTTCACCTTGCACCACAAACCTTTGTGTACAAACAAACAAATTCTCTCTTTCTCTCTCTCTCATCATGATTGTCGTTCTCGTTGCTTGCGAGGCTTTCGGTCTTTGGTGTCCTGACTAGAGGCATCGGCGGACGGGAGGGCTTGCGTCCTGGGGGTCTTCCTTAGCAGTGAGGTGAACGCGCGATATGCAAGAAGAATGAAACCCTATCCGTAGTGGCGTGGCCGCACATGTTGCAGGTGAAGGGGTCCGCGTACCCATGGTAGCCCATGTGCATGGTGTACATGACCACGTCGCGGAATGTGATGGCGCAATAAGAGCAATGATAGGCCTCCTGCGTGGCTGCACGGGGCGACCCTGCGCCTTCATCCTCATCTTCCGAGCTCTGTGCCAATGCCACGCGTTCCAACTTGTACGCCTTGCCTTTGCGACGGTTTGCTTTGGCGGTGGCAGCGGTGTCGGCGGTGGTAGGAGGAGGCGCTGCTGGGGTGTGCGGGGTCGTCGTCGTCATCTCTTCGCGATCGGGAGTGGGGTCGGGGCGACTCAGATCCACGGGTTCCGCGGCGGCGGGGGTGGGTGGTGCGGGAGGCGCCGCCACGGGGGTGGACGATGCCTGCGCAGGAGACAGTCGCGCCGCCGCCGCCGCCGCCACACCTTCCTCTACGTTCCCCATCATGGGAGGAAACGGTGAAAAGCCCGAGAGGAAGGGGTTGTAGGCGTACGCCAAGGGCGGCGGGGGTGGGCGCAACAGAAAGGCTGTGGGGAACGCACCGGCCCCCGGGAACCGCGACACCATCGCATCGGCGGCGCATCCGCCACTGGGGCCCCCGTCAGGTCGCGATGGCGTCGTGTTGGGTTTGCATTTGGGTCCTCTGCGCGTGCCGTACACGTCGATGATGGGCAAGGGGTTGGGGCTGCCGTCCGGATTCAGCACCATATCGGGCTTATGCGTGTACTTGCGGAGATGGAGCTTCAGGCTGTGCATGTACTTGGTGGCGTAGCTGCAATCTGCGCAGCGATATTGATACACAGACGAATGCGACTTCATGTGCGAGTTGAGCATGGACTTGTTGACGCACGTGTAGGGGCACTTGTCGCATTTGAAAGGCTTCGATCCAAAGTGATTGCGTAGGTGGTACTCCAGGTGGTGTTTGTACTCCGTGACGAAAGGGCACTTAGGGCACGTGAGCATCTTCTCCTGTTTGATATGGGTGCGCGAGTGGTCCCAGAAGGCGAGTTTGGTGACTGCGACGAACGCACACTGCTTGCAGCGATATTGCTTCACTTTGCCTTGCGCGTTCACACGAGGCTCTCGGAGACCCAGTTCTTCGTCACCGCCTCCGCTTTCCGCGCAGTCACCGTCCGGATCCGCATCCGTCACGTCCATGGCGTCGTCACCGGGCGAGCGAGGGGGACCGCCGCCCCCGCCGTAGCCGTAGGGATGCGCATGGGAAGAGACGGGCGGCGGAGACGAACCCATGCCTCCGAACGAGACACCTCCAGAGGTCTCCCAACTGCTGGACAGCTGCTCACTCCTACGCACACAACACACTGGCTCAGAACATCAACAATTATAATAACAATAACTATATTTGTTTTCATTGGGCCATCGTCTGGGTCATTAGAGCCCTAATATCTAAACACACATAAACATTTTTTTATACGCTGGTAGTTAAAATGCATTTATATGAGCCAACATGGGTCTTCCCCGTTTAGGACTCGCCGAATAACTCAACCATACCCACTAAAAACCCTCCTGCGTTATCACATACCTAATCATAAAGATAGGAAAGGATAGACATCAGTTAAATAATAATAATCTTCATTCGGGACGGGGTCGGATTTAAGATCTTTGGTGCGGGCCCTCCGAAAATGGAATACCGCCCAGGTCAACGGAAGTCGGGGACGAGGCGGAAATTTATTATAACACTAATCTTGAAAATCGTTTTTTCTTAATAACTTATTTGGTAAAAACCATTAGATAACCTTATGAAAGTTTCCAATTTTATACAATATAAAATTGTATTGCATAGTACAAAAAAAAATATTATTCTTGGGGCTAGTATTAGAAGAATTGACTAACAGTTAATAAAAATTTTTTTTGAAAACGTCTATTATATGATGACGTTGTACGATGTGAAAACGAAACGACGCGGGTCTTCGGTCGTCTGCAATGCCAACGTCATAACGTATATATTTGAAATTACTATTAATTAGCTAATTGTTAGAATTTTTGTAGGGCGAACCCCTTTAAGTGCGCAGCTATGTAGCCTGTGCTTAAATCGCAATCTGATTCAGAAAAGTGTTTCTGCTCAGGCTGTTAATCCTAAGGGGGATGTGCACGGAGCTAGTGAACGTCGCTTTTCAACGCCGCTTCCTCACGTCGCACAGAGGAGTATATGGAGACGAAATCAAAAGCCACAATAATTTTATCCCTTGAATTCGATGAATTACGGCGAATTATCGTTTATATGTACATAAACAAATGTCATGTTAACTTAAATGTATTTTTGATTCGAGAGGCAATGTATCAAATCTATATAAACAATTAAAAGGAATCTCTGTGTACGTTTTCTTAACGTGAATAAGGACATAACAATAGTGAATACACTAAATTGATTTGTCGCCATAATTTAAAAAGTTTGGTGGATAAAATACTTTTGTCCAGGATTCGCCTCAATATACTCCACTGCGCGGAGACAAAAGAGACGTTGAAAAGCGGCATTCACTAGCCCCGTGTACGTGCCCCTGTCCGGTAGTAAGAACGATTCAGGCGCTAGTAAGGCACCCAACTATTTATGATCCCATCCGTGGCTCAGGTGGTAGTGTTGTCGCTCATCACCGAGTCATCCCGGGTTCGATTCCCGATGGGTTCAGAAAAATTTGTAGCTTTTCACATTAACGTCCCAGTTCATATAGCCGTGACTACTGAGAAGCAAAACCTTCCTCTATCCACCTTTTCCTAGTATCAATAACTCTCACTATTACTAACTACTTCTACTAACCCCTTCCACGTGGACCAAGTTGTTGGTACACCAAGTTAAGCGAGTCCACCTACCAACAATGGTCCCTACCACCCACCTCGCACCTCCTATCGCCCCATGTAGATAAGAACGCTACATTTCCCATTTACAAAAACTACAATAGGAAAAAAAACTATTGCTAAAATGATTGAAAATGTTAATATTTACGTGAAGCCGCAGCAGCATGACGATGATCGATGTAGATATAGCTCGCTTCTGATAAACATGTCTTCCAGTCATGTGCATGCCAAACCAGAGGTTTTAAACAAACTACGATAAGGTATAAACAACCAGATTTACCACTTCATTCCCCGTAAAAATAAATAAATGTATTTATTTATTAGTTTGTTTGCAAATTTCTTTTGCGGTAATTAAAACATATCAATTTCAAATCTTATACTATAAAAATCTTATACCCCAGTCGTACTTAAACGTTCTTGTAACACGAATATTGTTCTCCCAGCCTCTCTGCATGTGCATCCGTTTCGACGAAGATAATGTACCATACTATAACTGCAAAATTAGTCACACGAGTCCGTAAAACAAGAAATTTATGTTAAAAGATATTGTCAGAAAAACATAAAAATTGAGCCGAAGAAAAGAACGCATTCGAAAAGCGAATGCAGTGGTTATTAAGAAGCACAGCTTCTGACTTCACTAATACTGCAGCGTGAAGCGTTAGAAAATATTTTTAAGGCCGTCGTACTTCATCCATTGCGCTCCTTTGATATTGAAATTATGATTGTAATTGGCGTGAAGATTGTGGCTACAAGCTTTGCACAAAAAATTATTTTTCTTAAACGACTTCTTTTATTTCATAGATTAACAACTTTTGTGTTTGACACATTTTACTGCTGGCGTTTTGTTAAAGCTTTATTGACCGTGAGGCCATCTGGTATATCAAGAACTTTTATCCGCAAAGTGAACGAGCATATTCTCATAAAAATGTTCGTAACGACCGCGATTTTAAAAAAGGGCAGTAATTCATGATATGAAAAAAAGAATGATTCATGCATCGAGATAAGTGTCTATCGCTTAACACAAATAATTCACACACTGCGGAAAATAACGTGAAATATATTTTTCGAGAATAATGTGATGAAATTAATGGTGAAACTGTTATTTAAATAAATAAATTTACTAATTGTCGTTATTTGGAAGAAAATTCCTCTAACAATTCGCAGTATGTGTTCCGTGACATAACGGTACCTACTTTGTCTCCACCACATTTTATTTTCTACGCTACATCCCCGTTTTTATAACTCCGTTTCACTCCTTCTCGGGTCATCAGACAACACGCCAATGACGGCGCAGACCCCGATTTCCAATGATGAACCAATCACTTTTTACAAAAAAAAATATTACAAGAAGTACTCCCAAAATTGTTCCACCTATGCATCGTAAACAAAATTGCGACGGACCCGGTTTTTACGATATGAAAAAAAACACACAAAACAACAACTTGCATTTGAATACATGAATGCATTTGAAATGATATCTATACATTCCTGTATATTCAGGCAGTAGATGGTCAGTACAAGATTTAAAAAATGCATTCGTAGAAAGGTGGTTTTCCAAGTTTGGTAAGATTCTCTATGGGAAGTGGCAGATTAGGCGACGAAGTAAAACCGACGTAGCTACGAAGGTCGATAATCGCCCTTCAAAGTGTATCTTCGGGGCAACTTCGAACTCGATTGCCGTCTCACGTTTTATGAATAATAATCACACGAGTGCGGTTAGAGACGAAAAAAAATACGATGAGAAGGGAAAAGCACGTTCACGTCACTAAGAATGCGCTTCTACGGATGTCCGCAACGCGCGCTGCGAAAAAAAACACAACAACTATGGGTTCGACATTCAACGTCTTCTAATTCTGGTTATCACAAAAGCACTATTTTGAGGAATAGGTAAAACAACGGTGTATCTTGCATTTTCCAAAGATAATTAAAATAAACGCTTGTGATTTAGGCAGATGAATATAAATCCTTATCAAATTAAATGGATTCAAATTTAACAGATCAAGATTGTCTATATTTGGATGAATAGATTACATTTTACGCGCGCGGTGGACCCACACTAAGTTCGTCACTCCACGAGAAAAATGCCTAAAATAATAAAAGTTTGTATAGGTCTGTCAAAGACTGTATATTGCGAAAGTCGCTAATGTTTCGGATACATTCCTCAGGAATTTGTTGGAATATTTCTACAACATGATTCATCCACATCTCCAACCTATAAACCTGGACACCAGTGCATCAAACGGGGGAATTTGATGCATTAAAGTAAGCAGGATGTAGAAACATTATTCGAAATTAAGTTTCCTTGAGACTATAGAGAAGCCATTTAAAAGAGTCCATACTACGTAGAGGGCTGCTACTCACTTGGTTTGCTGTCCGATGCGCGCCGACTCGAGAGCGTTCTGCAGGCGCCGCAGCGGTCCGTCGGCCTGCAGTTGCAGCTGGACGCAATACGGCACGTCGGCGGCGGCGACGGACAGATGTGTANTGCGAGGGCGGACGATCGGGTGACGGACCGCCGCTGTCGCTGCCGCTGCCGCCTCCGTGAGCCTCTTCTCTATCTCCGCTGCCTCCGCCGCCGCCGCCGCTGCTGCTGCTGCTCCGACCAGGAGAGATGCCTGAGTCGTCGACGGGGCTCCGAGAGCGATCGTCGTCCAATGGATCGTCGTCCGCGTTGTCCGTACATGACGGCTCTTGCTTCTGCGAACACACACATACTCAAGAATCAGACGCATCTCACAACACAACTCCAACTCACTCCAATCGAGGGTTCAAAACATCTGTTTGTTTTATTGTTCTTAAACAGTTTCCTTGTAAGTTAGTGTTCCTCCCACGATAAATAAATAATAAATAAATTTTTTGTCAAAAAACAGGACAAACTGCGTATGACCACGTGGAGGAAAAAAAAAACTAATTTACTCTCCGGAAGCAAGCTAGGGACGTATTCCATCAATTCCGATCAAGGGCCCTGAGGCAGAGGCGGATTCAAAAAATTATTCAGCAAAAGTTCCTAGATAAGATAAAAAGTTAACTGCGAGTTATAATACATATATAATGTCAATATGTTTGTAATTTAACGCAAATATGTTNTATAGATGTGTGAAGCGTCTTAGCTATTAGTCATTTCCACAACATTACGAGTATCCACTATATCTTTGTCGATTTCCCTAAAAACTAACCTTCCAATCCAATATTTCAGGATTGGATCCGCTCCCAATTGACCCGTATAACTGGTTCTCCTGTATCCAAGAAAGAATTCATCCACGGTAATGATTACTAACGAAGATGACCCCAGATAATAATAAATTTTTATAATAATAATAAATTTATTGTCAAAAAACAGTACAAATTGCGTATGACCACGTGGAGCACAATAAACTAATTTACTCTCCGGAAGCAAGCAAGGGACCATCCCATCAATTCCGATCAAGGGCCCGAAGGCAGAGGTGGATTCAAATTTTTTTTGCATAAGTTCCTAGATGAGATAAAAAGTTAGCTGCGCGTTATAATACATATATAATGTCAATATGTTTGTAATTTAACGCAAATATGTTTGTAAATTTACATGTACAAGTTATTATCGAACTATAGATTATTCTGAGTATAGTGTTTAAAAATCATAAGA
>NNCF01127229.1:219591-256091 GCA_002313205.1 Laupala kohalensis
AAAGCCTAGAGAACCTGTATAAGAAATCCGCCTCTACCCGAAGGAAAACCGGAGCAAAACCCGGGCCAGGATGGGGCTACAGAATCTATGTACACAACCGTGCCAAAGTTGAGTACACATAAAACTAAATTAATATGAGCCATACGGCAACACAATCATGCAAGAAAATAGGTTTTGAAATTGTTATTCATATTCATATTCCACAAACAATTCATATTCCACAAACGGTTAATTAACGTAGATTTAATAATCCAACTTCCCCCAAAATAGACGAATAGTTGATGCAGAATATGTTATAGTGAACATATGTGAGATACTGTAGACAGCAATTGCTTGGAAGCGACATAAACAGATGTGGAATAAAATGTGACATTTTGTTCGAATTTCGAAAAAATTCTCTCGTTGTCAGTCTCCGTAATACAGGAGCGACATCCTCTAAAAATTTCAAGTTTCCATCTTCAATAGTGCGTTGATGAATGGGTCAATCTGTCAGGCGCAGTGTGTGTTCAGAAGGAGTCATAATTTCAGAAAGAAAAATTCTGTAAAAAAATGTTTATGTGCTTTAAGATGTCACATCGCACTATACGTCATACCCTTTATATTCATAAGTAAGAAAGCAAGAAATGTGAAGGGATGCAACACAACAATACACAAACTCCGACGGATATAATGACATTGAATCAACTATGTTCATCAATCTATGAACCATTTCTCCAAGCTGACATTGTTACATGAAATATATCAGTCAGTTACGATTAACAAATCCAAATATTTTGAAACCTATTCTTTATTTAGTGTCGAACTCCAAATAAAAAGGCATTACACAGCCCCACAAGTAGATTCGTTTCAGGTTTAGGGGATACTTCAATAGTTCGTCCTAAAAATATTTTAAATTTCTCCTGTCAATCATTTCACGTGTATACGTTAACAATTGGTAAACAAACAAATGTTTTGTGCAGATCGTGTAATCCCGTAACGATTTATTACATGTTAGTTGAGATTTTCCCTCCCAGGTTACGTGTCTTCATTCATAACAATAAAAGAACAACGGGGTTAACACGGAGGGTGAAAGAGATAACGGATCAAAATCATGAGAACACGACGTAAAACATATCAAATAACATAAATTGAACAAAAAGTAAATTTAACTCATTTTCGTACAGTATTAGAATGTCTAATTTGTACACCAGCGAGGTATACTCACATTAAATCAAAAACCATCCATAGGAAACGAGAAATTAATTAAGAACCAATTAAAATGTTTAAATTCATCGCTTCCTCCATACTCGAAACACATTTCATCAACAAATCCCTAGATATGCATTGAACTAAAAAATGTTTCATTTTTCAGTATTTTCATTAAGGGAATAGGAGGGGGTCGGACCCCCCCCCCTCTCGTCCTTGCGCTACGTCTTCCTCCCCCTCCCTATCGTGATCAGTTTCATTATCGAGAATTGTAGCCAGACCGATATTTCTCTGTAATCTGGTTTGTTTTCTGCAGCGAGTAGGTGACGCGCTGTCGAAGAAGAGCTACACTCCTCACCAACGGATTGATCACCAAGTAGCAAGACATGCCGATGAGTGAGAGGACAATGTCCTATGCGTAAAACCTAAACTAACCTAACCTACAAGAACTGCTCCACGACTTGATCAGAGCGAGCTTATCCTCTTCAACAGCCAACAACTCCTTGGCGTAACATCAAAAAAGAAATAAAAATTGAAAATGACATCGTACCTCCGCTTTGCAACGTTATGAAAACAAGACCCGTCATGAAATAAAGCCCTCCAACACGGGGGCCATTTTACAGACGATTTGCGTCCAATTGCTGTACAAGAAATGGATGTGAAGTGGATGACGTCGTGTGTGTACAGAAAGTGGACAAAGGAATGGATGCTGTTAGTATGAGTATTCTCTCAACGCCACGGGGAACGCAACAAACAATTCACCTCAACTGGGTTATACCACTTCTCTCAACATGTAAACAGACTTCATTGTTACATGAATGGTTTATTTATTACTATGTTTTGTTCACTGTGATTGGTTTACGAAGTTCAACTAACCAGGAAACACAACTCCACACTCTATTTTAACCACTCCACCATTTCGAGAGAACACGGACGCCGTAACTAGTTAGGAGAGATGCCACTAGGGGTTCGCTAGGCAATTTGTACGAATCGTACTTGAAAATGTCCATACATCGGTTTGGCACCAAACAGTACACAAAAGGAGGTGTATGAATTTCTCTTGGCAACTAGGCCCCTCCGAGGTTCTCGCTCTCCACAGGTTCAATTCCCGGTCGGGCCAGAAAAAATTTGTAGCTTTCCATATGAATGTCCCATATCATATAGCTGTGACTACTGAAAAGCAAACCTTCCTTCCTCTATCCAGCTCCTTCTAGTATCAATAACTCTTTAACTATTACTAACTACTTCTACTAACCCCTCCACGTGGGCCAAGTTGTTGGTTAAACCCACCTTCTAACAATTGTCCCAACCACCTAACTCCTAACTCCTATCGTTCCATGTAGATAATCTTCAATAGCACGAAGCTACATTTCCCATTTGGAAATACAACGTTGTAAGCACAAACTCCACGAGAAGGCCAACACATTTACAGTCTATATTTAGACTAATTTCAACTTGCGGGGAGAGGTTTTCTTCTTGATTTTAAAATACCTGCTATTTAAGCTACAATTCCCATTGACAAATACATCTCGGCAACTCACCACGTGCGCTTGCGCCCAGCAGACCGCGGTGGCTGCGGCGACAGAGGACACGCTGGTCATCGGAGGCGACGCGGCTGGCGGTGACGCAGCGAGGGGCGAGGCGGCGGCCGCGAAGGCGGCGGCGGCAGCGGTGGTGGCGGCGGCGGCGGCGGTGGGGCTTGCGCCAGGCATGCTACCGCCCGCGCCCGCGCCTTGCTCCTGAGGGAAAAAAAACGACATTGCGAATTAGACATTGACGTCACACACCGACGTCGGCAGGACGCTGGACGAGGTGCGTAACATGGAATTCTGCAGATAAGAGAAGTTCCCATCGCGTCTTCGCAACAGATAAGGATATTCCCGTGGAGGGATAATTCTCAACGGCACAAGGGCTCACATGCAATACTGTAAGAATATAGAAGCAATACATTTTTCCCTATTTCCACCTAAAAGATACACGATTCTCTTCAAGAATAAACTATGTATCACAAGATTATTTAATATTCAATTTCACTGCTCGATAAAAGGAAGTAAATACGTATATTCATTACGAAACATTTAAACATCTTTTTTTTCGTTTATTACTGTATTATTAATATACTTCATAAAAATCATTAATTGTCCATTACTAGTAATGTATTATTAATTACCCTATCGATAAAAATTGATAGAACCAAAATATATACCCTCCAATCCTTTGTTAGGAACGGAGAATCTTCAGGAGATAAATTTAAAACTAACAACGCCTACAAACTGATGACTGTAATTAAAATTACTCAAAAAACCCAGATGGGTCAGCTGGGTAGACAGTGCATATAAGGAAGTAGAATAAAAAATAACCGAAGGCAGCAAATTATGAGAAATTGAGTACAAACTTCGGGTAAAGAGAACAAACGCAAATAAAAAAACAACCTTTTGTCGGTATATTTTTCAAGAAATATATCCTGGAGAGTATAATAAAATAAATTTGTATATTTTACGCTGTATTCTCTGCATCAAATTTTCTTGGAATCTCAATAAGGCAAAATTACCATCTCAATATTAAAATGAAATTGGGATAATTTTGTGTAACCAGTCACATTCCTCAAACTCCAAAGAAGAAAACTGTGATGGAGATTTCTCTCTCTCGCAAGAGGGAAGAAATAAAAACGGTATTTTATATTTATTTTTTTCAACCTACTCCGATTATTTTAAAACAGCTTCTTATAATGCTGCCACTTCACTCGATGTTAACGCGGTATTCGCTGTACTTGGCAAAATATTTGAGCTATTCGCAAATATCACAAACATGCCATTCTAACACGCAAATAACTCGATATATTTACTCAAATACCAATGATGTTACGGGATGTATTTGATATAATTCCAGAAATATTTATACCGTTTCGTTTTTCCATCCCATATAAATGTTCCCGCTCTTATTATAGATTTTGTAGAATAAGAAAAGTCAAAATATAGGTTAAAGAACCAGAATATCAACAAATCTGGATCACGCGCGCTCAACTGAGCGAACCACGCAAACCAATTGTGGACGGTTCACGCAAATATTTGCCTTATTTGAGTCCTTTGATGTGCGACTAAAATCCGACAAGAGCAAATACACATGTTTTAGTATTTGCCACAGTAGAGCAAATACATTGAATACAGGCAAACGGCTCATCTACACTTGGCCTTGTTGGCAAATACGCAACGCTAAGTGAAGTGCCGGCATTAGAAGAACTCAGAATAAAACCTGAGGCAAAACACCCTCCTCGTTTATACTATCCCCTGGATCACGTGACTGAGATTTCCCCCCATACTTAACCCAAAAATAATTTTTATGCGGAATTATTAATTATTATGGAATTTTGGCCCGAAATCATGGTTTTAAATTTCTCGTCAAATGTTAAGTACATTTTCGAACTTGTCCGGGATACATTGTAGATTTTGTAGCTGAGGAGTATGAGATTATATTGTTTTTCGTGGAAAAATAGATATCCCAATTTGGTTTTCTTCCGGTTATTCGTTCTCTCCTAAAGAATGGAATACTTCAGTTACGGACATGTTTTTATCGTACACCCTAAATTAATGATTAATATATGATACAGGTTTCTTATTCGAAGACTGATTTCATCTTATAAATTGAAATGTAATCCTTCGTTTAGACGTTCTACTGAATAATATCTTTAATGTATCTCTTACGAATATTATTTTATTGATATTACAAAAAAATCATGTAAAAGTAGTATTTTATTGTGAATTTATCGAGTTTCGGTAGTCTACCGCGCTCATTGTGTTCCACGGTTGCCCGGTGGGTCGTTCTCGAATGCTTTTATGACTCGTATCTTCCTGGACAATAAAATGAAGTGTAATAAGCATAAACTTTATTCTAACATATGGAGAACATACAGGAAATATTGCAAACGATAGAAGCAGGAGATGTGGTTCCTGCGCCGATTAGTGAGTCAAATTCGTACACGATGGATTGGCGTTAGAGCTACCCGGGTACCTGTTCTAGTGCAAATCAAATCCTCCGTTGTTACGTGTTCCCGCTCGAAGGAGAGACGCGCGAGCACCAGATTCCGCTGCTTCGAATGCGGAGCGGAGTGAAATCCATCTTATCGAGTGCGCGGTCTCGAACATCTGTAACGTGAAAGGGGGAAGTGACCGTGAAGAAACGGAAATGACGAAAATGGGCAGAAGATGATGCTCTTAATCAAGGTCATTCACTCTGAGCCTCAGGACCTATAAAAAGTGATGTAAGCAGATGGGCTCTTCTTTTCTTACTGGGTTATTTGCCTTTATGACAACTGATTCAACCAATCAGCCATTTTATTAATATTTTTCAATTAAATTCTTGATACTTGTACTTGTTCATACTCGATAAAATTTCTTGGGTACTATTGTGAGTGATTATTAAGAAACTGAGAAAATTATTGTTTGTATTGTTGTATAAAGTCAGTTGACAAATGTATATTTTCACTCGTTGTGTTGGCTTTTTCTCTTGACCTTAATGTTACAATAACAAATAATACGAGGGTATCGTGTGTCTACTGTGTTCTAATGATTTACTCAGCAAACAGCTTTTTCGCTCGCTAAGCGAGATTACGACGGAGTATTTTTGTTTGTTTGTGGGGCTTTAAGGGCTCGTCAACTGCAAGGTCATTAGAGCCCATACGACGGAGTAGACGATAACCTTGTATTATTTGTAATTTTACAATCTCTGTCAACATTTCACCTTATATATCATTCTCTTAATGTTGCACTTTAATTGTAATCACGGAATATTCATATTTTTAGAGTGCACAGACTTATTATCTCCAATGGTTGGTAATGACCCTCTAATGTTTCCCTTCTCTATGGAATTGGGTTGAGAAGAAAAACCTGAGAATACTCTTGTCGTCTTTCATTTACTTTACGACTATACATCTTATATGGAGATTTTCATGCCAATTATGTTATTCTGAAATATGAGAAATAACTTTCATTTTCAGCATAGTTTTTTAAGAGGAGGTCCAGTACAAAGTTCTGTAGGTATTCAAGTATCATTTTGATAATATGTTGTAAAATGAATTGTCAAGGGCAATAATAAATAATAAAAATAAATTTATTGTCAAAAAACAGTACAAACTGCGTATGACCACGTGGAGGAAAAAAAAAACTAAATTACTCTCCGGAAGCAAGCAAGGGACCATCCCATCAATTCCGATCAAGGGCCCTAAGGCAGAGGCGGATTCAATAAGCGTGCATCTTCTGAAGAAAAATTAATTACTCAAGTCGACTTTTTGTTTGTACTTTGGATAGATACTCATAAAAAACATAGTAACAAAATATCATAAAAACGCAAATTTGTCATTTTCGACGAGTATAAACATGACTGATACTACAATAATAGTTTTATGGAAGAATAAGAAAATAATCAATTGCTGAGTTATAAAGATCAGAATTCAATTTTTCGGGATGATGACCCTATCTTCATTGGCTCATATGCAAACCCTTTAATGCGTTCGATATTAGTAAAGACTGGTAGAGCCCAAATACATAACCAAGAACTACAGTTGGAAGAAATTGTATTCTGTATAGCCATGGTCGTACGATCGCTACTAATAAACCTGATATTGTGGTACGTGAAAGAATGTAGAAGACATGCCTTCTAACTGACTTGGCCGTTCCAAATGATGGTTAAGTCGTATCCCAACAGACTGAGAAAAATTTAATGTATAAAATCGTCGCCAGTGAAGTCAGCCGCATGTGGAACGTAAACACAAAAATTGTTCCCATCGTAATTGGCGCGCTAGGTTCAATACCAACACACGTAGGAGAAATCTTACAGAGATCCCATGATGTGGTAAGGAATTTACCACGCAGGATATAGTTCTCAATCCGCAAACATTTCGCAAAAGGTTTTATAGAGCCCATATCACTAACTATTCCTTTGGAAGACGGACGGAACCTAGAATAAATTCACGTAACTCCGAAATTGCCGCCAATATGTCGTAAAAATGATATATAATAATAATCATCATCGTCATCATTTTAAGAGGAACATTATAATACAACTCGTTCAAATATGATGAACGGTTTCATTTTTATTAAAATTATTTATTGAACTTCATCCTTAATAAACCCCTCTCCAAATATCACTGCACTTCCTCCGGGTTCCTGACAATCTTATAAATGGTCTTTTAGAGTGGTACTTCACTTCTCTGACGGCTTTCGTGGGTGTTTAAGGAATGTTTCCATTACAACGATGGGTTTTTATCTGTGTTTTATGGTTGTGAGATGATAGCTCGTCTTCAGGCACGGCAATGAAGGCTTAGCTGTAAAACATCAGATTGGAATTTAACGAGTCAGTGTTGATCGTTGGAATCTTCGCTTTATTCCGAATATTTTTGTAAGTTAAACGCGCGGTGCTTTTGATGTAGAAGGAACTCAGCTATCTTCACCTCTTGGATGAAATTATTTTCAGAGGACGGTAGTAAAAGGTCTCAGAATGATGCTCATCATAATACCAGATGCGAGGTATACCCTTCAAGTCAAAAATTAATCAAAGCCAGTGTTTCTATTCCAAAATTTGTTCTAATATAGAATAGAATTAGCATCGTAATATTAATTACAATTAACAGACGAATTGAGAATTTCCTTTAAGACAATAAAAGTAGGTGGTCCTTATTTGCCGACCTTTATACATCTTATTAGCTGAACTCATCCAGCGTTGATCGGAGATTTGGATTTGTTTCTTTCTGGCCACTTCACAGAATTTCCATTGGTAGGATTAATAGATATCGCCACAAAGACATCCCCACTGCTTATCCGTCTCCCTTAGTGATCCAATGAACTATTATTATCCGCATAGAGCTTTAAAGAAAAACGCGTGAATTTCAGTCACTAGTGACGGGTAAAATTTTAAAATAAACTACTGGCTCGTATTGACCGTTCCAGACCAAATCATCAAATTTGACAAATATTACCGCATAAACCAAACATACTATTACGTATCTAGACTTATTAGATTTAATTAAGTGGTGCCAGAAAAATGATTAGTCTTTCCACTTTTTTACTTTTATATTATAGGAATGACGGAAAATATCGCAATTGTCTTCTAAATTGGGCACCATTACGGATGGGGTTGGGTAAATATTTCTAGATGTGCGAGATTTATGTAAGTTCCGTGGTACTTTTTACTGGCTCATATATGTTAAATTAGAATACGTAAGTTGAGGTAGTTAACTGCTTGATGTTCATCAATCATTAAGTTACGTTATCAGACATAAAGTTGAATGGATTATGAGTAGCAAATAAGTCCTTTATGTTTATTGTACGTATACTAGAAACAACTAACATAATAAAAATTCTTTGGAGAAATTTTGCGATTTTCGTTAAAGTTAATTTCCATCGCTTGCAGATTGTGTTTTGCCTTAGTACGATCACTATTACTGCGAGATATTTTCCGGAATTGTGGAAACTCATTTAATTCTAGAAAGTTTCCTCTCAAGAATTTTGAAGGATCTGATCTTCTGTTCTAATAATATTACGTCTTGAAACTTAAATTTTTGTTAAATATTCAGATGAAAGTAATCTAAAAGGATTTTACATTATCCTATTTGAAAATAGGGAAGTCTTTCTCCCCCATAGTCTATGATAAAAAGGGAATGTATTATGGATAAGGGAAAGTAAAATTTCCTTTTATCTACTAGTGGCGTGGAAGTATTGAGGAAATTTCCGTAAGTTATTTCATTTCCTCTGAGATGGAGGTAACCAGATGAACATGTACGTATAATTGGCTTCGACGGGAGACTGGTATGAATAAGGAGTCGAATGTATCCGCTGTTCCTTATACGTTCCGCTGAACTTTCCAATAGTACGCTGCACTAACTCAAATTGCATCTGTAGCAGCTTATTTGGAAACCACGGACGACAGAACTAAGGATTAAGGACTTCAACACTCACTGCGTCGAGTTAGAAATCATTTGGTCGTTGTCCTTAGGCAACCTGATGTGTACGTTCACAACAAAGAACGCTATGCAGTAATATTCATAAATACAGGTGATTGTTTTGCTAGCATTGACTGCTATGTTCCAAAGGATATAATATTTTCTCATTTCAATTTATTAGTGTTTCATAGAACTGTCTTACCAAATACAACGCATTTATCTTTTTAGTAGCTTCCAAAACAAGGTTAAAGAGGTAATGTAAGGGATTTCATATTCATTACTAACAATGGAACGGACCTAGTAGAAGTACGTCATCTCGCCACGATTTGGCTGGCGTTTCGATCGTTCGAGCTCTCGCCATTGTTCGTTTCGTCTCTAGAGCTGGTACTCCATAATTTTACCCTCCGAGGTGGAAACAAAGCGAGAAATGCTTAAGCGGTGCAACTACAAGGGCAAGAGGCGAGGCAGGAAGAGCACTCAAAAAATTTGACGCTTAGATGCAACGCAGTTAGACGCGTACCATACACGCGTGACGTGTATAGCGGTCCAAAAAGTGTGTAAGTAGAATTCCTTTTAGTTTGACCTACAGTTTATTTTTACGTGTCAGTTACATTTATTGGAATAGTAAGACCCTATCATGAGTGCAGCAGTAAGGTCCCGTCCGGAAATTTTGGAGAGAGAGATATGAGGTATTTGGCTTACTGAGAAAGAATTGTAATTCTTTTGAAAAATTGATTGTATAATGTATGTAAATGATAGAATATTGCATTTCTATTTAGAATTAAGCACCGTGTAAAAAAAGCTCTTGTCGTAAAGAGCCAGAAAATCTAAAAATTCCCTTCGAAGGAGTGTGTGGATCCGTATTGTGTGATTTAAAATGAAAACATTTGTAGCGTGGCTTGTGAGAGATGAGATATGAGAAATCCTCGTGTAGATATTTATTTTATGCGGCAATAAAAATCGTGTTTGGAGGCAAAGTGTTCACTCCGTTCCAAAATTAAATTTTAAAAAATATTATCGATCTTGCTTTTTCTTTTTGTAATATTTTTTGTCGTGAAGTGAAATTTAGATTAGCAATTTGATTGGAATTCCTCTTTTCCTTTTTTCTATCGTTATGGTATCCGCCGCACATGTTCGCTTTAGTACAGTAGAACTCTAATTACCCGAAACTATTGAGATCGGACCCGGTCCTGATTATCAAATATCCGGATATTGGATTTCTTCCGAGAATAGTTTATTTTTAAGGCAAAATGACTAAGATAAATTATATCGGTGATGAATATACAGAAAGTAACCCAATTAAAAACAATTGAATGATATAGTAAACCCCTCCCGTGCTTAAGTGTTAGCGTGTCAGCTCATTACCAAGTCATCCCTGGTTCAATTCCTAACGGAGCCAGAAATGTTTTCGCAGCTTTTGACATTAAAGTCTCAATTTACATAGCTTTCATATAACTGTGAAAAGCGAACCCTCCTTCTATCGACCTCCTACTGCTCTAACTCAATAAATCTAACTATTACTAACCACTCATACTAACTCCTCCACGTGGGCCAAGTAGTTGGTAAACCCAGGTAACCGGCCCACTTTTTAACAATAGTCTACCACCCAACTCCTATTTCCTGTCGCTCCACGTAGATAAGCTTCAATAGCACGCTATATTTCCCATTTACAAATATACTACAATAAAAAAGATGATATAATAGGAATAGATATAGTGGTCAAAATAAGCTCAGTACAGTAAAATAATAATAGTTTATTGCACAATAATTAAAAATACAAGATCTTACTTCTTAAACGTAAGTTATTTCCTTTAGTCCCTTCACTTATTTTCGTGCAACCAAACCTCGCATCCTGTTGACATTTTTTCTCCCACCGATTCGGATAATTGGCGATCCGGAATGATTGGAGTTCTAATGCAGTTGGCTTAGCATCTGGTAAACACTGCTAATCCGATCCCTCTCCCACCTATTCGATCCGATTCTTCGGTTTTGTTCTAGCTGATAATATATTTCTTGTATTGTAATTGAGAAAATACCTGCGTGTGGCCTGTAAATTATTTGGTTTTCGCTTTGCCGAATGGTAACTGAAGAAGTGATATTTTCGTGAATGTGGTTCCGACACACGACACATTTTCTTCCTCTTCACATGCACGCGTGGAATCGCCGAGGAATTTCGATCGAGGAAGACCTTGGCTCCTGATGATCTCTCCAGTGTGTATTGATGGGATAAACCTGAGCAATTGACCTCGATAGACCCGGGGGTCGAAAAGTCGGAGAGGCCAGTTATACGCAGTGTTCCGTGAAGTGCTTCGGTTTCACATTTCGCTCGTTTGCTTCCAGAATTTGAGATCGGGCAGTGCGTCGTAACGAACAATAATGTCGGACCCATGGACTCATTTTCCTGTAGTCGTGGCTTTTTATTCCAGCTCGATCACTTCGTATCGGGGTTACCGTTTGTTAACGATCGTTGTTCCTGTGTGATTTGCTTTGTTGTGTGTCGTGTACATGCCTCGGCCTTCTGCGTACAAGTATCCTTCCAAGATGAGTGATTGTATTCAATGGAACGAGTGTAACTTCCTGTATCAGGATAGCTATTTCAGATTCCCATCCTTTAACTTAAAATTACATACTTTATTTATTTGTTGGTGTAAATATGACAGTGTATATAGCATCGAAACAAATGTATAAAAAAGAAAAACAATACATGTTTTCAAGTTTTGCTCGTGCAAATTTGTGTGAATGATTCTGAGTTCAGCGATAATTTTCCTGCGACAAACGTAACTTGTCGATAAATTTTCTGCGTTTTTTGTTTGTTATTTTCAGCTATGGATTAGTAAAAAGTTATCGTATAACAGCATGAAACAAACTTTTTCATATTAGTAATGCTCATACGTTCTACTTTACGTACGACAAATTCCAATGTTCAAAAATTGATGTAACAACGTGGTTCGAGTTTCCGATATTGTGTCTGTTTTTACGCTGCGTGCCTACGCGTAGCGTAGTGAATTGCTTCGTAGTATAACTAGAGCGTAAACTTTAATATATGCGTTACATCCACGTATTATGTTTCATTGTGAAAGTGCAGTGCACTGAGACTCTCGCATTTAAATTACTGAATGAAATATCGTTATTTAATGAAATGAGAACGTAACTTACACAAGGAGTGTCGGATGTGACCATAATTAGTTATATTATTATTACTAAATCATTGCGCTATTAAATTAGAAAATACGTTGTAATTTGTTTAAAAAATTGAGGTAATTATTGAATATTTTAAAAAATATTTCTTGATTTTGATAAATTGCTCTTAATTCTATATCGATCCTCTTCATATTTTTGTGTCAACATATGATTCGGTCATTAATGATCCCAATGTGTTTAACCTGCTCGAAAAGAATATCTTCCTTTCTTTATTACAAGTATAATCATGGTTTATCTCATGTAATAATTACATTTTATATCATTTCCTAAATCGAAAAGCGAAAACTTTTTTATGGAAATGATTTGTTGAGAAGATTAATGGTTTTAAATGGCAATGTTTATTTTCTGAAAATAATAGAAAAACACTTGTTCGAATTTCTTTTGTGCTGCCAACTTTGGGGCATAGTGGTTTGGGTAGCGACGTAGTGCGAAAAAGTTGAACAAAATTATCAAAAATAAAATAAACGTAAATCAGATTAAAAAAAGGATTAACATTACGTGAAAGGCTATATAATATTTGGAATCAAAATTCTCATGCAACTTTTCCCCCTTGTGATCTCCTGTCATCCGTAATAAGAACACAAGAAGCCCCGGGATTCGCCGTCGGTCCCTCTTGTGTGTGACACGCAACGAGTGGATTCGCACCACAGCACGAAAACCTGCACCCACGCGTATGGAATGATGAGAGTCTTCTGGCACCTAGTACAAGACCGAGCAGTGACCCCCTCGTGTGGGCGTTGGAGGCCGACGCTCCCTCCTGTCTTGAGTACTCGAAGTCACTGCGAACTCTGGACATAATTACCAACGTATGGCGGATGTCACGATAGATGCACCTCCCCCCCCCCCAAAAAAAAAGAAACCTTATATGAATGGCTTAATGAAATGAATTTTTTTCTTTTCGATTTTCATTAATTTATTCATAACCAGCTGAACATCCGCAGCATATTCGGGCGAATTTCGTTATTTCGCTCGAATATTTTTTTCTCAGATCATCATTGATATCTTGTAAATATTTTATTAGCTCAAGTTTATGTTTTGTTGGTATGCAATGTTATATCCATAATCCTCTCTTTTCACGGATGTAATAAAGAAAATAACTTTATCCGTCGACTTCAAAAACTTCGCTTGAAATCGCAATACGTAAAAATTACTGAACGGATTGAAAAAGAAATTTCACGTTCATATTATTTGGAAATAGGATCTAATCTGTTTCATTCGGTGCGTCAGCAAATCGAATGAGAAAATGAGTTCCAGTAAAGGGGAATTCATTTTTTTAATTATAAGAATAGATTCAAATATCCAAAACATGTTATAGGAAGTAGGAAACTGAGATGAATTGTAGAGGTAGAAATTTTTACTACGGACCAAGCTCATTCTTTTGAGGAAAGTTTGACATTGTTCATCATGCTTAGGGTCATGAACATGGTTAGGTGCAAATTTCATATGAAGAAACGAAGGGAAAAGCTAAAATAAGGTAAAAAAGGGACAAAAAGTTACTGTTTTTCCCAACTAATTCAAGAGAATATGGAAAATTATTAATTAACGACAAAATTGCTATTTAAATTCTATGTAAAATGCTGTATTTTAAATTAATGAAATATTTTTCTATGACGCGTCGGTTGATTATTTTCAAAGCTGTAAGGTTAGATTTGCATGTAAGGAGAACAATGGTTAATTGTGTTTACTACATAAATAATGCATTATATAGTTAGTTTCCTCGCGCCCCAGTGTTGCGAATGTTGAGACTGTTGAGTGATCAGAAGATAGCTAATGCTTTGAATTATTATATGAATCGTCCAAGTTTGCCTGTTATTAATGAACCTGACTAATTAAACCCGACATTGGTCTGGAAAGAGAATTGGTGACACCGATAGCAACAATTTGTCTCATTTTCATGGTTACTTTTTGAATATTCTTTTTGATCAATGATTTACTATACTGCACCCAGAATGCTATCCACCTTAGAAGCAACGGTCATCCACTTCCTTTCGTCCGTTTCTCTCCACCCCTGAGACTTCGGCAAAGGCGTATTGACTAGAAGAAAGACGCGCGGAATGTGACACCTACACAATATCGCTCTTGTTGGACACCCTGATTTAGCGACTGACACCCGAAATTGCCACCATTTTGCAGTTTCCTTTAACATTTTATTACTGAAAATTTCCATAAGTTTCTATAGACCTCTATTCGTTCTACTGGACTACTGGACCGTCAACAATCAGCCAGACGACTCCACTCCTGGTGGTGTTACGGGAACTCCTCACCCCTATGGGGTAAACTTAGGTAAACAGCATCAAGTGTATAGCTATTCATCTCAGCAACCCAGAAATCGATGGATGTGACACTTACCTTGGTCGTTTCCCAATTGATTGTGATTACAATACTTGTTTTACCTCCACATTTTCTTTGTTTGTTTGTTTGTTTTTTCTTCAGATAGTAAGTTTTGCGTCGTGTATCAAAAGTCGTTGAAATTGCTCTGGACGTTCCAGAGTTACGTCGGATTATAACATGCTCAAATACACCCAATTTGTAGTCAATGGAAAAGACAAGTTGATTTATGAGGGATTTCATACATTATTTCTAACCAGGGGAAGTTATTTGCGTGAAAAGTTGTTTGTATTGGTTCCTTTCGAAGTATTTTCGCTTGTTGAGCAGTGATTTGCATTTTATCATTATTGTAGTTTATGTCTACTCTTATTCTTTGCATTTTTTTTTCTTTTGAAATCAGTAAGACGTGAGGATAATAACCAGATTTTTCTCTCGTCAGACCTGGAGCAAGTTTATGTAATGGATAAAATTAGACCAAGATGATGTGTCCAGAAATTCTGTATAGAGAATGTTCTGTCGCTCCAGAACCTGTTTGCTCCTAGCGTTTTCTTGCTTTGATTTTTTTGAATCATTAACTAGTTTAGTTAATAGCTAGCATGAGATTTTTAATATGTCGTTTACTCAACTATGTTATTAGTAGATAGCTGTATTTTAATTTACGTCAATTACTTGGGCGAATTTTTCCGTTTCGTTCATTGTTCTATAAATCTTGTATGTTTAAATGTTTCGTTTTCATTTTCAGCGTACCCTGATTTTTCTGCTTTTCATTCCGGGATATCTTTTAGAATGTAAGATATATTAAACAGACTCAAAGCAGCATCTCAAAACAACTTTTTCCTTTCCTAAAAAAGTTAGTAATTTTTAAAATAACAGTTATTTGCTGTAGAGTAGATGTTATTAATTGTAATGACTAATACTAACAATGTTTGTAGTTACATTAGCACCTCTAAATTATTTGGCATACTTGAGTTATGTTACAAAATCCCTTCTGTATATGTCACGTTGGAAGTGCTGGAACTGAAATTTTCAATATTTCAAATTTAAAAGAAATAGATGTTCACTAAAAAACTATTCAGTACACACTCTTCAACTCATCATAATCCACCGGAACGTTTGGCAAGTATATATCACAGCAATATACATACATATGATATATAACAATCAAGGAATATTTATTTTTGCAAATTCGTTCTTCAGTGTTTTACAAATGCAGAGGCATCCGAACATCTTTTCCTATCTGTATAAATTAACGTTTAATTTCATTTTTGGTACAAAACTTAGCGAATACCCCAATTGCTACAACTGCAGCAGAATTTCTAAGTAGTCATCAATTTGCCTCTTTTAGTTTTATGCTCCTCACTTGGGTTCTTCATAGGATCCTTTTTTTTCATGATCTATGAGATAACTTTGTGTCTTCCTCCTGTTCCCCTCCATTCATTTGATTGACCAATATTCAGTTTCTTTCTTTGTGAGACTGTTCCTTGATCGACAAAAGAAATGCCAAAGAGCACTTCCTGTGACATCGCCTTAACACGAATTATTGATATTCACTCGCGGTATGTTGAGGAATGGAAACGTATTCCTATACTACCTTGATTCTTCCTATCCTCACGAGTAGTGATCTTCTCTAAGCTTCATTCCCACTCTTGTGAAAAATCTGAATGACAATTCTTCCGTGGAGAATGTTGATTTCTGTACTCTAGTTATGATAAACTTCTGTTTACTTATCTTAACTGTATTGAATACATTACAAAATCAAATTTATATTAGTTTTCATTCATTTAATTATTAGCGGAATGCTAGTTTGACTTCGAAAAGATTTCCAAAAGTTTAGTATCTGTCCATGCTCCTATTTCTTATCGGAACCATGATTTTGACCATGCTAGCTGAGAAGTACATTTTAAGTGAGGTCAACCCGTGTGATTAAATGGAAAATTGAATCTAACTAATATTCGTAATGAAAATACGAATTCTACTACAATTACCTCCTGACGACGACTTCAACAAAAACATTGTGAGCCTTAAATCATAAAAAATTTGTACTGTTCGTTCGTTAAAGGTCGCAAGTCTTTGATTATTTATTTAATTTTAAAATACGAAGGTTTACTTTTATTGATTTGAATAAAAGTTAAATTCGTCTTGTACTTTATCACGCCATTGCTGTAGTACTTTCAAAATAACTTATAACAATTTCAAAAACTATTTTCTTGCATGATTGTGTTGTGTCATGATTCATATCAATTAGTGTTATGTGTACTTCATTTGGGCACGGTTGTGTACATTAATTCTGTAACTTCATCCTGCCCCGGTTATTCTCCGGTTTTCCTTCGGGTAGAGGCGGATTGCTTATACAGGTTCTCTAAGCTTTTGTCCAGGGGCGGGTTTATTGAACCAAGAATTCGTGACTTAGTGTTATTTCAATTCTTATGATTTGTAAACACTATACTCAGAATAATCTATAGTTCGATAGTAATTCGTACATGTAAAATATTTTTTTGTGTGTTAAATTACAAACATGTTGATATTCTATTAGTATTATAACACGTAGCTAACTTTTTATCTTATCTAGGATTTTTTACTGAAATTTTTGAATCCGCCTCTGCCTTAGGGCCCTTGATCGGAATTGATGGGATGGTCCCTTGCTTGCTTCCGGAGAGTAAATTAGTTTATTGTCCTCCACGTGGTCATACGCAGTCTGTACTGTNCTGTACTGCTTTTTTGACAATAAATTTATTTATTTATATGTAGCAGGTCTATTTTATTTACATGTTTAAGATATTTCCCCCATAGTTTCTAGTTAGAGACAAGTTTCATTCGGTTTCATATTTAGCATTAAACAATGTAAATAGGACATAACTGTTATAAAAGTGTAACAGATGATATTATACAATGGAGCATTACTAACTGACTTACACTTCCTTAAGGATATTGTTGAGTATTTACCAGATGCTTTCATTCGTCAGGACTCAAGAAGCCAAGTTATATCATTCTCAAGTAAATTAGTCGAGTAGTGTATTTCTTAATGTACTTTTTTTTAAGTGTTTATTTCGGAAAGGGAAAGGGGAAAGATGAAATAATAGGAAACCACAAACACAAATTTAATGCTCTACCGTACAATACTAAATTTGCTCCGTCCGTTTATCCAGAAAAGGAAAGAAAAATATACGCATTAATATGGTGATGATAAGCACGTTTTTATCGAATGCGTCAACACATTAGCTATTTTTTGATATCAATATTCTTCGGAAGAATGTTGTAATGTATTTCGTGTCCGTTTCCAACTCATTGTGTTAAACTGAATCATCGACATGTTGAAATGATTGTTAATTTTCGTGCCGAAAGTTCTGTAACTGTTACGATAAACACACGCCCAGCTTCACGCAAGACATGGAACCTTGTAGTCTCTGATTAACAACCGTGATTAAAAATTACTATTTGAGCGTTGATTATTCAAGGTTTCTTTTAAGCGAACTGCGATTTAAGCGTCCTTAATTAGTGTTAAAGACGTTATGCAACGACGAAATGGAATTTACTTCTAATTCCATATTTTTTTATGACATTTCCCCTTGGAAATGTGGTGAAAATAATGTCCATGCTTTCAAAAGTATTTCCAGTATAGTGAAGTCTTTGAAGATATCGCTTACTCTGTATTTCGCGCCACCTCCACCTAACCACCCCATTATTAAATTGATTTAAATTAGTAAATTACTTTGACGTCCACGTGGTCATAGACAGTTTGTAACTGCTTTTTTTGACAATAAATTTATTTATTTCAGAACGTCGCTTTTAGTTTTCATGAAGAGTGCTTCAACGTGGATGTAACGAATGCGTATCTTTCCCTCCAGAGTCGTGCTCGTTGAAAAGAGCGATCTGAGTAGAATTATTTTTCCCCTCCCAACTAGAGTGTTAATACGTTCACAGTTCAGTTCTCCAGACCTCCCTTAAACGAACTTCGCAAGCAACAGGTTTAGTTTAAAATTAAATGACTGAAATTGTCTCAAGAGAAACGTACTGGTAAATCTTCCCAAGATTGGGAGAGAAATTTGAACGAAGTTACGATTATGTAAAATATTTACCATTAATTTTAGATGTATTTAACCAAATATTATGGGAAAATGCTCTTCTCGATTTTTGGTAACCTATTCTGGGGAAAATATACCCTGAAAAAAATGGTGGTTAGCCTTTTATGTGTTGAGTAAGATTTGCGAAGATATGCGGAGGAAGTGCCTAGTAATTAAATTTCCTATAGAGTTCTTATGTTAGTCCCCACTTGTTTCTGTGTCAAGTTTTTTAGCTTACGTTTATCGCACTAATGGAATACATTGCGTAGTTCAATCCTACAAATTCAAAGTTCAATTGCAACTTATTTTTACGCTGATTGACTATATTCTTATGTAAGTAACTGTCCTGATAGATTGCCTCGGTCCATGGCCAGGAGTCGGCGCGCTGACCTTGCAACCATGGAGTCCATGGATCGCGTCCAACTCTGGGAAATTTATTTATTCATTTTTGCTTATCCGGCTAACGATTTGCACCTTTATTGAGGGGTGGGTGAACCTGAGTATTTTTGTCAAGATTTCGTTTTGTCCCAATTTTTGATAGATTGCGTGCTAAACATTCCCATTTTATTTGTTTGTAAATTTAAAATGTTGAATTTACTTTATTATACTAGGTTGTTACAATATAAGGTTTTTATACAGTCAGATGTATATTGTGGTTGATTTAAAGTACAATACTCCATTTATTTCTCAAAAGGGCGCCCCGTGGCATAGTGCCTAACGCGCTCGCCTTTTACCGGTTCAAATCCGGTCTGATCGAAGTAGTATCCGGGGTGGTGGACGGAGCGGTGTTCGCGGCAGGTTTTCTCGGGGTTCCCCCGTTTCCCCTGCCTATCATTCCACCACAACATTCACTCATAATCATTTACCTCCATTTCATTGATAATCACCGCTTCAGGGGAGGTGCGGTAGGTAGGGCATCCGGCACCCTAGTATTCCCCAGCTACATAAAACGAAGCATCATATCCATCCCTATTCGCCAAACCACATGAATTGGGAATAAATAAGGCTAGGTAGTTATTATTATAATTAACTCCATTTATTTTTCAGCCTTCTAGGTGTAGTGCATATTAGCCACTCCTAACCAAACCTAACAGACAAGCGGCTTCGTCCTTTTAGCTCGTATTGATAGAACTGAGGTATGTGTATTGTCATCTGTGATTATACTGGGGATGGAGTGTGCCTGCACGAAAGCTAACATGACATAGGGAAAGCAAATCATCCGATGTGTAGATGTATTGAGCCACACAGTGATGAACAATGAAGTGAAGTTAAACCAATCTCCCTTCTGAAAAGTTATCACGATGCCTTTGATTGAAAATAGGCTTCTTTTTGGGACACTTAAATCTCCAGTCCCCTATATGATTGCGTCGTTCTCCCCTTTCCTTATTCTGTTCTCGTATTTGGCAATGCGTCGAATGATGTTGATGGAGTTTTATCGTCAATATCTCGCGATGTCTATTATTTATATTCTAAAAGATAGAATTTCTGTCGTTTCTCAATAAGTAATGCAACCGCATCATATGAATTTGTAATGCTTGTATTTATTGTATGTTGTCAATAACATCCGGTCCTTTGAAGCACAGTCACTCCCATTTTGTGAGTTACTCCATTTATTATTTTACGCCTGGGGCGTACGTCACAGGCGTAAGTAAAGTGCTGACAAAGCCCAGTGGCAAACCTGAGAAGACTGACTGAACATATAGTAGTAATATTCATCGCCCTAGAGTGTCAACCACTCTTTGCCAAAAGGGACCATACCATTCGGGAATCGTTCTATATAATTCCCTGCCCAAGAATATAAAAGATATTATGAAATTGAATATCTTCAAATCCGCGGTTAAAAACTACCTCCTGCACCAGTGCTTCTACACTGTAAAAGAATTTATTGATTTTAACAAAAGTTAAATTCGTCTTGTGCTTTATCACGCCATTGCTGTAGTACTTTTTAAACAACTTATAACAATTTCAAAAACTATTTTCTTGCATGATTGTGTTGTCTTATGGCTCATATTAATTTAGTTTTATGTGTACTCAACATTGGCACGTTTGTGTACATAAATTCTGTAGCCCCATCCTGGCCCGGGTTTTTCTCCGGTTTTCCTTCGGGTAGAGGCGGATTTATCATACAGGTTCTCTAGGCTTTGTCTAGGGGCGGGTCTATTGTAACAATAAATCGTGAATTTAGTGTTATTTCAATTTTTAAGCACTATACTCAGAATAATCTATAGTTCGATAATAACTTACATGTAATTTTTTGCTTAAAATTACAAACATATTGACATTCTATTAGTATTATAACTCGCAGCTAACTTTTTATCTTATCTAGGAATTTTTGCTGAATTTTTTGAATCCGCCTCTGCCTTAGGGCCCTTGATCGGAATTGATGGGATGGTCCCTTGCTTGCTTCCGGAGAGTAAATTAGTTTTTTTTTCCTCCACGTGGTCATACGCAGTTTGTACTGTTTTTTGACAATAAATTTATTTATTTATTTATAGGAGGGCGTCATATAACGAAAAACATCTAGCGTCGAAGAGGCAACACCTGATTTCGGACCTTTCTGATTCGTAACATTTGTTACTGTATTTGTTTCGGCTACCAATAATGAACCCATTCCTGAAGATGTCTCAGTTTGTGTTTGGAATTGCATATGACATCGATGCGGCAAAATCGGAAAATGTTTTTGCTGATGAATTGCTGAGGTTCAATTTTCTCCATTAAAGCGGCAAATTGTCTCTATTTTCCATTTTAGTTATCCGAGTTATGCAGTATTGAACTCATACCAGTCAACATAAGCATTCGATGTTGACGAGCCCTAAAGCCCCACAAAAAAACAAAACAAAAAAAACATGTAGCTTCTGGTTAATTCACCTAACGGTAAAAAGCATTTAAAAGCGTGAAGTATTAAAGGATTTTTTCTAAGAATTTTAGCTTATTTTGATAAAATTGTGTTTTATCACGTTATTGGAATGTGTGTTAAAATGAATTTTCGCTATTCCGTAAATACGCGACTTGCAAGTAAAATAAAAGGGACTAATGGAGGTTCTTATTTGGTAGTAGCAAAGAAGAAGAAATATTGGTGGAGAACCTATTTTCCTTTAATTTTCTTTTTCTTTCGCGAGCTGAGAATGTATTCAACAAAGAAATGAAGCTTCCGAGAGTAATTCAATTTTGTTTCAGTGAACTTGTCTAAAAATGGTTATGTAAGGGTCATCGGAATAAAAACCGAGATAAGAGTGTGTACCTTTCTCAGACTTTCGGCGTACTTGAATGGCTTTTGTTCTCAGGATTAATTCTTTTTTCAGGAAAGTACAACGATAGTGTACGCAATTGTGTGAAACAATATCTATTCAGCTTGTGAATTTTCCCATTAACTATCAACTCAATTTTTACTTCATGTTTGAAACTGGGTCGCTATCGCTGAAAATTGTGAAGCGTACCATTGTTATAATCGCTTTATGTTATTTTGAAAGGGTAAGCTGCTGTCGCACTTAAACAATTAACAACAACGAGGAACCTTTCAAAAGGTAAACTTAACATTTTCACTGTGTACTATTTCTTTCATAATTTGATCTAAAGTACAAATTGGATTCGAATTGTGGGTTGTTCCTAAGCCTCACTGGTGACATTACTTACTACTTATTTCAATGAACACTACACAAGAATTTAGTTAGTTCATGAACTGCCAATAGATATCTATAATCACGGTTTGATGACTTCGGAAAACTTCGTAATCCATGTTCATTCTTACGCAGATTATAATTTAATTAAAACACGAAATAATGATTTCTGTTCTTTATGGCCTTCACTGTTTTCACAATTGAGTACCCACTGATTCGAACTCTCATGTTGGAACGACTGCGAAATCCATTAGTTGTCATTTAATTTTAAACGTTTATACTTGTACCGTATTTTGATGTAATGTCGCTTTATTGGACCACGAAATGTATTTATTGTGCCAGTAATTTTGTTTTTCAATTTTAAATATTATAAAAACGACCAAACAATCAACATGCGCAGTTTTAAGAATATTCCAAGCTGAAGTTGGAATCAGATTACTCGATGTACCAAAAAGTAGGCTTTTGTCATTCTTTTTAATAAGGAAAAGGGCATTCTATCACATCAATGGTATTAATTTCATTGGAGCCCAATTTAACGAGTAATGATGGAGGATGGGACTAGATATTCCTTTAAATAGAGCATGTCTGAAAAGTCATTACGTATTTTACTTTTTACGACATGTTTACAAAACACAGACGGTACTGTCGTACTTTCAGAAATGCTGTATAATTTTTGGGAAGTTGTGACTTTGAAGAAATCTAATGTAGGCAAAATCTGTGATGTCAGGACGTTTTCCATGAATTTTTGTATTATTTTGTGGAAAAGGATAGGTTCATAAATAAATAAAAAATCCCTATACAAAGCACTAGAATAGTTTAAACTACAAAATTTTCAATAAATTAGTTGGTCATTCTGAGGTTAATTTTTGGTCAAGTTTGTAGTTTGTGAAGTCGTCGGCTGTACTTTGTAAAATGCCAAATATAAGTCTCCTTTTCGAATTTATTTTCAAATTTTTTACAATCCACCTCAAACCGTGTTTGGAGCCACATTCCGATATTTTGCGTAACTTTACGTCGACCTGGACAGAGAGAACCTAGTTTTTCAATTCGTCTTCTAGTTGTCATTGTTCCTTTTATATTATTTTGTTTGTTATTCTAGTGTACATGATAATTTAGGAATGATATATGTATTACATATCGTATCCTTTACGCGTATGGTTTAGACGGTGCGGTACGAATGTGTTAGTAGCATGAATAAGGAGGACGAGTCTCCTGGCCTTATGCCGCTATTCCATTAGTAATCGGGCGGCTGACCCAGTAACTGTACTCCAAAAAGAACAAGTCGGAGCACCTGCCGCATACCTCAGCCTTTGATTTGAGCCAGCCTACACGCGTTGTAGCACGTGCGTCTTCGCATTGTTTAGCTTTCGGTGCCGCCTGCACCCTTGCCGCCCCCTTTCCCGCTCCACACGTTTACTTACGATCCCATTCTAGTGTGTGAATTTTCATTTCGTACCTTAAACTCATACGCGTTAAAATGGTAACAATATTCGTATGGTAGGGGACTAAATTTGAGGGTCGTAGAATGAACTAGGCTTAAAATTCATTTAATCGTGGATAAGTAAATTTATTACGCTGAGCGCGAATTAAAAGTATAATTACAATATTTATTCTTTCACTGTTTTCCAATGTTCCTGATTGATCTCCGACGCACTTAAAATTCCCACGACGCGATTTGCGTTTATGCTCAATCCACGCCCAAATCGTGAGCACCTTCGACTCCGCAGAGAAAGGCAATTGAGCTTCCGGCGATGTTTTAGCGAGGCGTGGGCGAGCGGGCGTGGTGCCGGACGAGGCGTCAAGGCCATCACGACGTCGATTGGAGGTTGCACCGGATTTGTTGTGATTTCTTTCTGAACATTTTTCTCGTGTCCCCCGAGTGGGTTGGTGGCTTGTTGACCAGCTTTCTGACTGGCCAATGCATTCCGGTGTAGCGTAACGGGACCGCCCAAAGACTCCCAGTCCTGCCAGCCGATTCCCTCCTCGTCCTGCCCGCTGAGTCTGCCTGGGGGGGGGGGGGNGGGACGTCGCGGCAGCGGGAACCTCTGGTAACGGTGCGTGCCCCATTGTCGCGTGAAGTTGCACGGCGGCGGCCATTGCGACGCTGCTTCGCGCGCTCTTGTTTCCCTTTTCCGTGTTCACAAGCTCACACAATGAGTGATCGAGAGTGAGATGGGAGGACATTTATGTAAGACTCCTTTTGTGTGATTAGATCGTGCTACGTTTAATGCGTGATTTATGTTGTTACGAAGCTAACACTATTTTCTCTTGTTTTCTACTTCTGCCTTCAATTTCTTTACTTGACTTTAAAAATTTAACGTTTTAAACAGTTTTCAATAAACTTTTTTTAAATAGTCCACCTTTTCGTAAGGGTAATATATTTACTATGGAATGGAACTGGGGGAAATGCCTTAGGTAAGGTGAATTTTCTCGATTTTGGTGAATGAAACGAAGTCAATTTTTTGCGTAGCTTGAACAAATTGTTTTTATATAGTACATTTTGGTCCTTTGTTGGATGAGGTGAATAATTTTTACGATGTAACAAAAATCATTTACTTCGTCTGTATTATTGTTTGCGTCTTTTTTAATTTATTTCACTTTCGCTTGGGATTAGAATTTTTATATTCTTTGCAAAATCTTTCACAAATTTTAACAAAGTTAATATGAATCATTTTGATGAGTGCTAGATATGTGTAAACTTTTTTAGGTTTGTTGGGTGGTCTTGATTGTCGCTGTAAACATGATTTATTAAAAGAAAAATTTGTGTAACTTCCCCATCAATTTTTCGAAGGAAATTTTATTTGAAATTCAATTTATGATTTATACTGTTATAAAATATTTTTCCTCAAGACTTTGGTAGAATTTTTCTACTAATCCAGCCTACAAGAGTGTGGACTACATCCGGTTTTTTTCTCCCTGTAACCGAAGTGATTGTAGTTTGATAAAACGTTTTAAACGTGTGCCTTTTGGGGACTTGCAAAATATCGAGGGCTTGAATCAGAAACTTTCTGGAATTGTTCGAAGTTATGTTTTATTTGCTTCTGTAAATAATCGCGTTTTGGGACTATATCACCCGTGCATTCTGCAACAGCTCGTGTGAGTAATTAAAAAAGAATAAAGAGCTGTCATTTTCTTATTAACGTAAACCCCGATCATGAAAGTGAAATACATTAAAAAAGACGTTTCCTTTGACTGAGGGAACGCATCATCGAAAGTAGTTTCGGGTATGTTTTTACTTTGGCCAATGTGGTCTGGTGTTCTGAGCGAAAATTTCGGTCGTTTTCTTTCTCAGTTCTGTTTTTCACTTCTCTACAGACTGAGTGTCGCTCTCGCGTCCCTCCTTTAAATCGGAGCAGGTGGAAGTTCAAACAGATGGTCCTTTGAAAAACTGGAATTGTCTTAAAAGATTTTAAAAAAATATGATTTTATAATATATTTATATACATAAGTGAACCTCGTGGAACGCGGTATTTGAACATCTGTACTCTACGTAAATGTAATCAGTATCACATATATCCTATATCATGTCAAACTAATATTAGGAATGAGAGAGAAGATAAAATGTGATTAGTTGGACTGAGGAAGAAATTGCATTGAAGTATGAACTGAAAGAATTGTATTTCTGCTTTCTTTTCAAAGCAAGGTAACGTGTATATTAATGATTTGTTTTACATAGAACTCTTTTGTACTTTCTCAGATACATAGTACACAAAAAGTATTCTTAGCGTGAAAATTTACGATCTGATGATTGTGACGGAAATATCCGTTTTGGGGTTCACTGACTCCAAAACAACCTTTTAAAATTCCGTCCGTCTGTCTCTGTGTGCAGTGATTCCGACTAAACGGATGAGTCAATTATACTGATATTTCGAGTCGTATCTCCTTGTCGATGCAAGTGCTGGAGACGGAGATGGATTTATATGTTGGTCCGATGAGGTTGGGCACAGAGAAGAGTTTGGGCGGAGTCTTTAATACTATTGTTGTCCTTAAACTCGTGTTGCGATTGTAATAGTTTCGATCAATTAGCAATATTTTCGTAATAATTTAAAGTATTCATGACCATACATATTTTAAATACATGCATTATTATAACTTTTGGAAATAAAATTCTTTAAATATCCTATTGATATTAAATATCCTTTAACATGTATTTAACAATTTTAGGGAGGGGGAACGTGTCATAATTGTACCTAGGGCTGTAAAAAAGTTAATCCTGCCACTGACTATATATTGTTTGTCCCTTCATGTGGAAGGGTGCTTCGTGTAGAGATTTAAGTTCATTTGAACATTTCTCGAAGATGACTCCTATTTTATTTTCAAATCGGTGTACAAAAAGTGCGTGTACATATTGCATCTGCACGGGCAGTAATTCGCTTGTAAGTTTGGAAAAGACGCAGTATAACAATGTGTGTTGCCCTACTGTATTGAGATTCCCGAAAACTATGTAGCAATGTAAATACAATAAGCATTTGGAGAATACACTTTGGGAAATCTAAACCAAAGATATAACAGTGTACATCCGATCTCGCGATATTCATTTCTAAATTTTTAATGTGTTCACGGTAATCATATCTATAATAAATAGTGAAGGTGAAATGTATATGAGAAAGTGTTTGCGATGGTTTCAGCCCAGTAATTTATTTCTATCCCCACATGTTTCATCGTTTTTTAATTTTTGTTTCTCCGATTTTAGTGTTCTCTGTTGCATATCTTCACCGTTTTGATATCGATTATGACGTTTTTGAAAGATGTTAACTTGTATCAACATTGTTGTGTCATATCTACGTTGCTGCGGACGTGTCTAATTCCTTTAATGGAACATGTATTCTTTTTATTGTTGTACTTTTCCTGTGCTGAGAAAGGCAACAAACGTGGTACAATCATGTCAAGGACGTAGGCAGCGAGGAATAGCCTTTGGTACCTCCCCTCTCATTTGCCTAATTTTCTTCTTATTGTGGAGAACAGTGAAATATTGAGGTCTATTGGCGAAATTGTTGCGATTGTACTTGTGAATCTTTCACCCAGTAAAAGAAGTCGTCCAATCAAGAAAATAAACATTCGTATTTCTTTCGTTACGTAGCGTAGTTATACATTACGAAAATAATGTTTGAATGTTTCGGAGTGTTCAGGAAAAAGTATTAGATCTTATTAGTCCTTAGAATGTTGAAATAAATAAAAGATCAAAAATATTCGATTTTTTTCTTCGCGAGGAATGGGAATACCATTTTGTGATTTCGAAACAACGCTCCTACCTAATAACCATTATTCTAGTCTATAAGTACAGTTATTTGCGTCACATATTTCTTTGTATTTCTGTTCTTTTTTCACTCCTCACCGGAAAAAAAATTATCAAAATAGAAATTGTCGTCTAACGTCCTGTCTAATGACATCTTCATAAATACGGTTCATTCGAACTCCTTCTTTCGCTCTGAGAACTAAAAATTTTAATTAATTTTTGTGTTTAACTGTAATTTTAAGATTTTCCGAGGTCAGCGCGGTTCGTGGGTATAGGGAGAGCTTGCCAACTGTAACGGGACCGTCCTGACTGCACTTCGCGTCTCGCTGTGGCTCTTTTCTGCAAATCATTTTCGGCTTCATCTGACGACTTCGACTGTCACCTTGTTTCAAAATCATGTTATTTTAGAGTATTTTATTGTGGAATCGAAGCTACGTTTTATTTTTATAGACTTATTTTTTATTTTATAATTGGTATGGTGTGCGAAGTCGTTTACACTGAGTATTTAATTGTAAAAACAGATATATCTTATTAGAGAAAGTGTTTTATGTTGGCAAAATGTATTGTGATTGGGGTGGTAATTGTCATGTCCTAGAATTTTACGGCATCTTCATCCAAATTAATATAGATACCATGTATTCGTTCATTATGTATTTTAACTAAATATGATTCGTGTTAAATACGAAAAATGTGTTGTACCTTCCTCACTTGATTTAATATAAGAAAAGTGGTGAAATAAGATTGCAATAGCAAGAACTTAAGTAAAGATGATTTTATCAGTTATTTATAGTAATGCATATAGTGCTTGTAATAATGAAAATGTCGGAAGTTCGTTTTTATGCATCACTGTTAAACCGTGTTTTCTTTTTCTGAGATTTTTCTGAAGAATGTTTGGAAATTGTCAATGAATTTAATTGCTCATGTTCATACTAACGTTACTTCAACCGTTTGTAAACATCTTATGTATTGAAATGTTTAAGTATTTGATCGCATTACAGTTGTGTAGACATGATTCATCTATTAGACGGATCCGATTACCTCACTGCCATTTTCTATACATTCTTGAGACAATTACTAAGATTCTCTATACTAATAAATTGACAAGATAATTCATTCTGTCCTTTTTCAAATGTACTATATAATACTATTTTATCACGGAACCTATGCGAGATATTTAAAAACATCAAGAGACGTGTGCGTCAAAATCCATGACATATTACGAGACACGGTAGGTACAAAATACTCTTCGTATGACAATTACTCACCCTCGAATCAGATGGATGGTGTGTATCCTGCTGCTTCTGGAGTTGGTGACTGCGGGGGCGTGAGGCCCACCACGCTTTTCCGTCCTGCATGACGCGATTCTGGAAGCCAACGTTAGTTCCAAATTCGTTCCACGATTATCAGAACAACACTCACATTCGCACATAGGTAAAACCAGAATTACGTCTACGAAGACGACGACTATGTCTGATGACGTCCAGCAGAAGCATTGACCGATTAATTTCTTCTTCCACTTCCCGCTACTCTTCGGCGAAAGAAAGCCAAGGTCACTCGAGTTCTTCACCGCCGCCCTTTAGGGCTACCGGAGGGTCTTGGAGGATGCGAGGCGGTAGCTGCCGGTAGTGCTTCCATGATTGGAAGGAGTGAGCGGCACGCGATATGGACGGCGAGGTGTGGGGCTGCCGGAGCAACGACTCCTGGTGTGCTTGCGCGGTGGCCTTCTTCTTGACTGGCCGCGACGGCAGCGGCACGGGCTGCTCGTGAGGACAGCCCCTCCGCTACGCCGCTCTATACCGGCCCCCCGGACGCCTGCTGACTTCTACCTGTTTCCTCGGGGTGGCGCGGTGCCGCTAAGGGCTCTTTCTTGCCTTGCGTGTAGTAAACGAATGGTGCATGTTTCTTTACCTCTGACGTAGAATTGAGGGTAGAACTTGCGGTTTAATATTATAAATATTTTTTGAGAAATTTTATTTATAATTCGTCGCTCTCACCTACGAATCTTCTTGAAAGTACATTCCATCCACCTATCCTCACATAGCTCAATGGATTATCTCATCACCTGGGGTTAGGGTGTTGGTTAAGTACCTTGGTTTCTAATCCATCACCGTTGGAACCTATACTGGTTTCTATTTCAATTACAACTTCGATGACGTTTCCATCTCATTCGGTTCGCTGAATGACTCGTCAGATACGAATTATGTCACGTTCGTTAACATTTTCGGCTCATAAACGAATCATTCAGACTCGTGCCTTTCATCTGCATCGATTTGCCACTATATCCTAAACATGTTGACCGCATTTCGATTTACAATCAAATTTATATCATTGTTTTAATCACTATGTTTAATTGAATCTTTGTCAAGTGCAATGCGACCAATGAATCGTAGCTAGGTCATCCCGTTTACCTAGTAGCCATTTAAGAGAGGAGAGTTCGGGGGAAACAAATATTGGGCTCGTATTCTCCGAATAATATCACGGAATTGAAGATTGATTATCTCTGCCAAATCTGGAACTCGCTTACTTTCGTTCCCCGGAAAGTTAGTTAGCGAGTTACTTACATCTACATTTATGTATTCAATAAGCTGATAAGAATAATTGTGGTATTTCTGAGTTAAATTGCAATTTTTGGGCGACTTAATTACCTCAGTAAAGATTTGAATCTAATGTCAAGAATTGATGTTAGCACATGTCATCCTCAAAATTGGTATTATGCTGTTGATTAATGCTATTGCTTTTATAAATGTAGGATCAAAAAAGAAAAAAATACCATCTCCGTTCATGACTATGAAAACAAATATCGTGTTTGTTTGTTAATTTGGGTTGCCATTGTTTTTAGGAGTTCAAATTTTCTTTTATGATTGCGGAGCAAGGTATTTTCTTATCCCGGCAAAACTTTGCTCTTTCATTTAACGTGTAACATCACTTCCGTTAAATTCAATGTTTTTGTATATTCTTTGATGTGGAAATGATGGGTTTGTAATATTAAATAAACTACTCATGGTAGTCTTTTTTTTTGGGGGGGGGGGGCTTNCAACACATTATTTTTTAATAAAATTTTTATGAAGTTCGTTTATTTTTTAAATTTATTTTAGGTTTTAATTGTTTTAATAGAAATGTTTAAAGAATTTGTCGATTATTTTTATTTGCATGCGATGGAAAAACCAGCATTTTAAAATCTCCGTTTCTGATTTGTTTCTTCTGGAGAGTTCCGAATGTAAGGTAAGACTCAAAAAAAGTTTGGCTGTGTAAAATGAAAAGGAGCAGTATAAAAGAAAGTTTATTTAATTAAGAAACCTTTGTATTTATGTTAACTAACATAAATCATCGGTCGTCAAATTACTACCCTGCTCCACTTCCTGCGGAAGTTTCGTGTGCCACATGTTAAAGCGCGTGCCGGCATTCGTGCCGTAACCCGAGCTTTGCCGCTCACTGTCACAACGAAAGTCGACACACCAAACCGAATCGGGGGTCGACCGAGGAAGCCTCTCGTTGCGGGTTAGAAAGGACGAAGGTGGGGGCGAAAAAAAGTTAAAGAGTCCTCGTTAGGTGCGTCGGCGGTGAGAGCCACGTTCGTCGGTGGTTGCGGTGAAGGTTAGCAGCAGCATCGGCGACGACGCTGTCTCNCCGCGGAGAAACCAGGTCTTCGACTTCTTCGTCGCGGTGGCCGCACTCGCGCGTGTGCGCGCGCTCTGCCGACTGGACTCGCTTTGGCTAAACGCTGCTGCGGCTGGCGGAAGAAGAGCGGAAGGGAAATGCCTGCTGTCTTCCCAGTTTATTACCATTTTCCTTTATACAGGGATGCTTCATTTTTCGTCGGTCATCGACGAAAACCGAGACAATTATGTCACAATTTGTTCTCATCACAAAAAATACATAACCTATTACACACGTTATAGAGAATAAATATATTGAGTAAAATTGTAATAAGAAATTAATAAAAACAAATATAAAAGACTATTGTAAAGAATAAATGATATTTGACAATTCCCCCCATTAGGACTTTCGGTACCGGGGCATTTTCCTTGTAGCTCTTTTGGCACATGGACCAGCGTTTGAGTCTACGAACCCACGTCTCCGTAGAGGTCTGTTTCTGATGGCTGCTAAAGAATTGCCTAAAATGGAGCAAGATATTATTAAACAAGTTTCATATTCCCTTTTAACACAATTAACAGTGAGGTCACGCGAGCGTGTCGACGAAATCGAAGACTAATTTTTCGCGCAAAAATCGACGTTAATGAAAACCGAGGTATTACTGTATTCGTGGTGTTTGAGGAAATATCTACATCGTTTTCAAATCTTGGTGTTTCGCGTGAAAAGCAAATATATTATCAAAGTTGACGCGATGTCGTGTTGTGCACAGATGTGACGAGTTGGTAAAGAACAGTTTGACGATTTCAATCCCATTGTTCAAAATTATTGTGAACTGGAATACAGGTTTATTTCTGGGAATGTCATGATGACAATGTGTATTTTCGGCTTCCCGCTTCCGGGAGTTTTAAGTGATTTTGTTTTAAATTCAGAATAATGAAGTATTATTTCAGTTTATCTAATTCAGCATTTCGATATTTTCGTGTGACTGCGTAATTGCAACTTTGAATAGGTTGAGTCTTCCAGCCAGCCTCTCTAACCGAAATGTTTCAGATCTCTGTTATTATCCCAAGAGAACGTGCCGCTCACGGCGTGGCATCTTGCTTTCACAGTATTCGTCAACGGTCAGGTGAATAGAAGACAGGTTTAGTGATAGCTCTTGGACATCACTACAAACAATCCATCCGGTTAGCCAAGTCGTGAAATCATCCAGTTAGTAATTTTATGGAAAATAGTATTTTGCGTTATCTAGCGAGTTATTTGTTTATCTATTCGTGAGCTCAAATTAATTAACACTTCGATGGCCGGACCTGAGGTGCACACGGACTGTGTGCAAAATTTAATTATTATCCTGTCGCTCGTTTTTGCTCTGGTGCCTAAACAAAATGTTTGTGTCAATTTTCGTAAAACAGTGTACGATAATATTATTTCTTCTCATAAATAAATAAATATTTGAATTTTTTTTTAACTTGTCTCTTTTTATGATATTTTGTTCCAGTTCTGTCGGCAATGTGTGGGTTAATCGACATATTGAGATTAGAACAGGTAGCAGATTCAGGAGTGCGGGTGGTGGGGCTACTGGGCTCAAGAGTATAATAATTTTAAAAATCATATTTTTTCGTAAAAATAAATGTTTTGTATTCAGACGCATTATTTGCATTAAATAGTAAAAATTGCGTCGTTTTGGGCCAAATTTTCCATTCCCCCAGAGTATACCAAAATATTTTAGTTTTCACGACTGAATATCTAACCCCCACCCAAAAAAATCCTGTATCTCTTTGAGTCTAAAACACAACCGACCTTCTTGTACCGGCTTTCTGTCGGAAATTCTCTTTGGAACATTTTTGACTGGAACACTTTTTAATGGGTCTCGCGAGCTTCTTTGTCTCTCTCTCTCTCTCTTGGGTCGGTGTCCTCCCGTCGATTGCAAATCGTGTATCTCCTCCGCATGTCCCACGTCGAGGGAGCTCATCTCTTCGTGCATTTGGCTGGGTAATTGCGCGTCGCCTCAAGCCACACGTCGCCGCCCACCGCTTCCGCCCCGGAACTGCGTCCCCGTGTGGCGCGAGGAATCAAGGTTAGCATTTCGAAACATACCTCCACGTATCTGCGTCCCTCGATCGCTTTACGGCGTCGTTGGAGGTGCACCATGCGCGAGGGCGTGCTTGATAACATCGCTTCAGTTCGCGGCGATGTGAAATTCCCTACGATTCAGAATGGTTGTGTCATACCCAATCGTATTTTCAGCACCTAGTTAGTCGTTCTTGGTAATGCGAAACACTTATCGTTGTGTCAATATATTATGCACCAACTTTTTCGAGAATTCTAGTGCTTTTATTTTTATTTTATATATTCTAAACCAAAGTACTCCATCGCGGTCTGCGTTTTCTACGTTTCCTATACGAATATATACATTTGCAAGGGTCTGTAGTATATATTATTAATAAGTGCAATTGTTATTATTCATCTCGAATATTTAGTGATCTTTTTTGTTATTGCTAATCAATCATCTCTATAAAAATTCTAAAAATTTGAGATGAATAATAACATTAGGAGATTAATAATAACAATGGTACCTAATGTTATTATTCATCTCGAATTTTTAGTGATTTTTGTAGTGACGGTTGATTAGTAATATTTTCGGAATAATTTAAAGATTGCAATACACATTTTGTTAATAACTGTATGTGTTTAACTATTGAAAATGATATTTGTAAAATACTGTACAGAGATCAAATCATGAATGAATGAAAACGGTAAACGTGTTGTGATACGTCTAAGGTTTTCACTGACGAGCAGTCGCTAGAAAGTTCCGTAAAAATCTGTTCGCCGTCTAATCTAGTTTGGTCTTCCTCTAAATTTCAACGAGGTCTGTTGACTATTCTCGCATCTTTATCTTTTCGTTTCTCGCATCTTTATCTTTTCGTTTTAGAAATACATTGATACAAGTCGTGACTATACAGACTGTTAGAGGAGGAAGTGATCATTCTTCCGCTTTAACCCTCGTGATTAGGAAATGAGAAGCATATATTGTTTATGTCCACGTAAGACTTCTCGCAGTCACCGTTACGGCCATTCGTGGATCTTGTCATTTAGATCGAATGAACTTTTCTACGAATTTCGAAGATTTGAACATTTATTCGCCATTAGAAATGTGTGTGCTTTTTTCTCGTTGAAATCTCCTTAGTAACATTTCGTATTTAGAACGATAGTCTTGCAGACTTATGTTGACATTTCACTCATGAATTACGAGGTTAAAATAATTTTACTCGATAACTTACAGTAAATTAAAGTAATATTTTGCGACATTGTTAAGGGAAATGTATCCAATAATTTTCTTTCTCCATTTTTATAGAAAATATTCTAGTAATATTTTTGTGTGTGTATGAATGGTTGAATCGTATTGTTGCAGGGTTCCGTCTGGTTTTCCTGACCACAGAACATGCATTTTAAACCAGAAATTACAAATGCTTAACTGCTGCATTGAAAGGAAACTAAATCGAGAAGCAGCTGCCCGGAAGGCGTCAGTGGACTTCGAAAAATTTCCGACAGGTGAGATAATAGTGCGAACCTCTTAATCTTTGAGTATTGTGAAAACATACTGAAATGTGCACAAATTATTTTCTAAAATTTTCATTTCCATATGCTGTTGTGAAATACAAACCTAAGAAAGACAGTAGTATAGTACAATTAAGCGTACACCCAAACATTCTAAGAGAAAAGTTCTAACCTTCGCCAAATTGTTATATATCTTCCTCTTAGTTAGTGCAAAAAAGTTACACCAAATAGAGCATCGGGTTTCGGGGGATGGGGATGGAAAAAGAGTGAAATTACCCTTTTCAACAGTTTTTCGCAAATATATCGAAAACTATGAGGCCTAGCTAAACTTTGTGGTATATTAAATTAATGTACATTAAATTTTCAATAAACATAATTCTATACATTTTTGTACTGCGATCAACGGTTACAGAGATAAGGAGGGGATAAAAATATGATTATTTCACCATTTCCTTGAAATTTCTCGAAATCGCTTGAAAATCGCAAGTTTAAATGTATGTATCTGCTATTTCGTGAATTTAGTGTTATTTCAATTTTTAAGCACTATACTCAGAATAATCTATAGTTCGATAATAACTTACATGTAATTTTTTGCTTAAAATTACAAACATATTGACATTCTATTAGTATTATANTGGTGGTAAAATGACCCTCTGTGACTTACGAGTACTATCAGTTCTTACTTGAAGCTGGCAATATAGATTATACCTGAACACGCTTCATCCCAAAATGTGTCTTAGTATAGTACAATTACCTAAAAAAATCACCAAATCCAAACATTTAAGAAGAAATTTTCTACTCTATGTCAAATTGTTCTACTCTCTCTATCTCTCTCTCTCTCTCTTTTATTGTGGGGTTTTACGGCTCATGTCGACATCAAAGGTCATTGCAACCCGAAAAACTTGTACAGGTAGGGAAAATGCAGTTACGCATTAGGGAGAGCAACCAAGACTCTCCCCGCGTGTGGGACTCGCCGAATGACTCAACCCTACACTTAATAGTTGTTATCGGAAGGGGTGTTCCCTAACATATTTAAGAGAGATAAAGTGAAACCTTTACGCAAGGAAGGAAACAAACTTAATATTGGAAACCACCAACCAATATCTCTTCTGGGGCTTTACCTTCTGGGGCAATTGCGGTCAGAGTATCCAAACTTTCAGAATTCAGAAGAGAATAGTTCGGATAATTTGTAAATCTCACCCCCGAAACTCTTGTAAACCTTTATTCGAGGAATTAAATATTTTGACACTTCCCTGCATTTATATTTATGAAACGGTCGTGTTTGTTAAGACCGAATTACTGAAGTGCCACTCTTGCTTCATACGAAACAATCTTGTTCACGAACACAATACTCGCAATAGTAATATTCATCGCCCTAGAGTGGCAACCACTCTTTGCCAAAAAGGACCGTACCTTTCGAGAATCGTTCTATATAATTCCCTGCCCAAGAATATAAAAGATATTGTGAAATTGAATCTCTTCAAATCCGCGGTTAAAAACCACCTCCTGCACCAGTGCTTCTACAATGTAAAAGAATTTATTTATTTTTATTAAATTTAAATCCGTCTTGTACTTTATCTCGCCATTGCTGTAGTACTTTTAAAATAACTTATAACAATTTCAAAAACTATTTTCTTGCATGATTGTGTTGTCTTATGGCTCATATTAATTTAGTTTTATGTGTACTCAACATTGGCACGGTTGTGTACATAAATTCTGTAGCTTCATCCTGGCCCGGGTTTTTCTCCGGTTTTCCTTCGGGTAGAGGCGGATTTATCATACAGGTTCTC
>NNCF01127229.1:256389-275784 GCA_002313205.1 Laupala kohalensis
ATGGGATGGTCCCTTGCTTGCTTCCGGAGAGTAAATTAGTTTATTGTCCTCCACGTGGTCATACGCAGTTTGTACTGTTTTTTTGACAATAAATTTATTATTATTATTATTAAATAATACAGTATATCAAATATTTGGATACAAGAATAATTTTAGGAATACTTTCTAATTTAATCGTCGTTAAAATTTATATAAATCTAATATCGTCTCATTATGTAAGGATAACTTATTGAACGGACGTTTCAGTTAAAATTACGAATAAGTGAAAGATAACTTTTGTTGCCCAAAAAGGAGTCTGTTCATAATCTAAACTTTTCCAACTGGTTTTTGTTATGGAATTGTATTTTTAAGTTGTGAGTCTTTTTATATTTGGGTGATTAATGTTTTGTCCGGGTAATGGTTCTGAAATAGTTTTAGTATTTGGTTTTCCAAAGAAGTAAATACCAACACTCTTGTCGTATGACTAATGCAAAGAATGATTCAGTGTGAGAAATGTGACGCGTCAATTCTTCTGAAAGTTGTATAATTTACGTAGTTTAATCTCGACTTATTCTAATAATTCCTGATCCGTGACTCTGTTATTTGGATGTTTTGTAAAGTTTGACTTTCTTAAATTTATCCTTTATTCGTAAATCCGTACTAATCCTTCTTTTGGTTTTGGGTCTATTGAGTTCGGACTAAGGAGTTCATTATTGATGATAAATTCATGGTACCTTGCTTTCATAACATTATTTGATGGTAATAACGTGGAGCGTTTTTGTTTGTACGTGTTCCTGTTGCTCATCGCAACCCTTGAACTTCCTGTTTCTACGAACGCGGCATTTTGACCGAGGGGTTTGCCCGTCGCGTCGTCTCAAACCAGCGATAGATGACGAATGAAAAGGAGTGGTGGGCAGTTTCCGTAATCGTAACCACGGTCACCGCCGAGTAGATGACTCACATGAAAGTGGCTATAGTTACGAAATGTGATCGACGTATTTCGAGCCGTGCGTTAATACTACGACCTGTATCCGATCCGTTTCTCTTGAATAAAAGCAAATCACGCTCGTAAAGGAACCAGGTTGTCCTAACCCAAAGGGGAAATGCTATGTCCGACGAGAGTGGGGTGTGTGGTGGGGGGTAGAGGGGGCAAAATTCCCGGGGCCCGGGTACAAGGTGGCTGAAAATAATGTATTTCATAGCGAATTTTTCATAAACTACGCGCAAAGAATGTACCAAAACTCTGCCTCATTTACACAACTACAATGATTGGAATAAGATTTCGGAAGAAGCAAAAAATTGTTACAACAGAGTTTAGAAGCAACATGGTATAGAAGCAGAGTTTCCCGATGTGCGAGTAAAGAAAATTAAACAGTTTCTTAATGTAACACCATCAGGAGATCAGAGGGTTGTGCCAAAGGAGAGATTTCAAATAGATGTTTTTTACAAGATAACGGACATGTTGGTTGCAAACATGACTTCAAGATTCATGTCCCTGAAAGAAATGCCAACAAATTCTTATTTTTTGTTGAATTGTCAAGATATGTAAGAAAACGAGATTGAAATCATCAGTAGCGAATTCACAGAGGAATACTAAGTGGATGGTAGCACAGACTTGGTGAATGAAGTTAAGTATTTAAAAACAATAGGCAAAACAAATATTTAGGAAAAACTGCTGTCTCCAATACAATTTCTGAATAAACCTACAGCTTTAAATATTTGTAACATATTTCCAAACTTATGCGTAGCCTTGCATATTTTGCATCCTACTGGTCAAGCATTTGTTCAGTGTACTAAATCTCATTAAAAACTGTTTAAGAGCAACTATGAGCCAAAAAAGACTGAATTAGGTATCCTGTCCATCAAATCAAAATTGACAAGAGAATTGAATTTTGATGCCATTACACAAACATTTGCCAAAAGAAAAGCAAGGAAAGCAAAATTATATTAAATGTTGAAATTTATTAAGTATTTACTGCAATTGAAAATTTTTAAAACAAATGTATGTATGTAAGTGCATTAATGTGTACACTGAATAAATGATTTGCTTATGTAATATTGATGGAAAATGACAACATACTGATTTGTATGACATTTGTGTTAATAAATTATTAGTAAAATTATGGTATTAAATAATGCTTTTTTGGTTTTTTAAGCATAGTAATATATATGAACATATCCGAGAAGTAAATGATACTTCTGAAATTTTTGAAAACAAAAGGAAAATGAGGTCCATGAGACAGATTTGCCCCAGACCAGGTTCTCTCTCTGTGGCCCTGGGAAATTTGGTAATTCTTTGTGTACCGTGAATGATTTCTAAAAAACAAAAAACAAAAGTGTATTATGTATTTTTAAATCTTTTTGTCAAAATCAGCCAATGGACCTGCCTTGTCTTATTTCGTGTGCACTTATGTATATACAACAATTGAAGACAAAAATATTTTACACATATGTTATGTTTGGACAATGTAGTTTAATTATATTAATTTGTTTTATTTAATTTTCTATTCAAAGAATACGAGAATTTGTAGAATAATGCTGGTTTAAAAGATTTCACGTGCAAAGAAATGGCTCCTCTTGGCAGAAGACCTTAATGCTTCACAATTTCTCGGCCTTGATACTACTAATAGGAGAAGTAAATGTGCAGGCATCACACACCGGGACAGGCCGGAACAACATGGTGTGATTGGCCATAGGGACGTTAGGGCAAATGCCCGGTTTGTCGCAATAATTTTGTTGACAGGTACTGGTAGACCAGTTGTCTTCAATGAAAGAGCTACTGAAGAGAATTTACGGATAGAGTTAACCCATGCATATGAAACCATTAAAATGTAAACTGGGGAGAATATCGGTACTACACAGGATATTCACCATCTGTGCTTATAATATGTAATATGTACCTGTGTTTGTAATATAAACAAAATAAGTTACAATGAAGTGTATAGCCAACTGGTGTTTTTCATTGTTACCCGTCACGATTGGAGTCAGCGTGGCTCAGTGGGTAGAACGCTGAGCTGCTGGCTGGATGGCTGGATGTAAAATCAGTACCAGGGTCCTGGGGTCAAACCGTTCGGATCGAGATACTGACCACATCTTCTAGTACCGAGGTCAAATAATTGCGGAGCTCTACTCTCCGCGAACCCCATAGACCTTCGGGGGATAGTTTGACTTTCACCCGTCATGATTTGACTATAGATGTGTTGGCATCAAAAAACTGTTAGCTCTACGTGTAAATTTGCATAGCTTGAACTTAACAATAGGAGGTCTTTAATAGGTTTTTAAATAAATTCTATTATGCATAGTACTGAAGTAGGTACAAAGAATTCTTCTTCTTTTTATTTTTCTTTACTTGCTGCGATCTATTGATATACTTGAAAACAAATCAACAATCACTTTAAAATGTTCATTTTAATGTATTGTGAAGAATTGAAAAAAGTAGGAACAGTTGTAGAATTAAAAGTATTGGGGGAAGGAGAGTTAGCGAGGGGGTGAGGAGACCTGGTTGGCAGTTTGATCACTTGAGGCATGACCTCACCAGGATTTGAACCTCGACCGTCCAGTCAGCAACTCAACCCTCCACCAATCCAACAACTGAGTCTTATTGGCTCCCCCTGGGACCTTGCTGGCTTGATGAAAATCATTATTTCTTATCAAATATGGAATAGCTTTGAAATACTGTAATATTAACATTAACATTAAATACTCATAATTACTTTTGAAGAACATGTTTGTAATATCACTATATAATGTAATCTTTTATGTATGTGCAGATATGAGGATTTATTTTAAAGTTAGTAAGCACATTAACCGTTGTTGGACAGTGCTTGGTTTTGCTTCAAATGAAACAGAAAGTGATATAGTTTTTATCAATCCTAAAGAGGATTGTACAGTGGTATCTCTTACAGAGCCTGATTCATGTTTGATGAATCCTTAATCTGTTGAAGGTATTTGGGGTACATGCTCAGCTGCTCTGTATCAACCTTTCGCTAACCAACAATATTTTTCTATTTCTGTTCTGAAATAATAATGTGACAATACACGATACATTCTGTTTTGCTTGTTCCTCTACAGATTCTGATGATGATGAGGATGAAGATGATGAGTTCTTTGACTGCACAACAGAGCCTTCTGGGGATGGTGAAGAAGGCAGTCACTCGAGTGGAGATCATCCAAGTGGTGCACGTCGCAAACAAAAGCATTCCTTATGGAATCAACCAGTTGGGCGACTTTACAAATTTGGGAATCTTCGTTTGCTTAAAACTGGAGAGCACATGTATGTTCCAGTTACACAGGTATGAGTGATTTGTCAGATAATAATATTCTTTAACGATGGATATATTTTGTGAATTAAAAAAAAAATATTTGCAATATTGTTTTAAATTTCTTGATGATTGCCTTGTTAAAGTATTAAAATAATGAGCAATTATTCTCTTTACAATTTTGCACTTATGTCAAAATCTCCTAAAATGAAATTTTCTTCTATAACTATTTCATTATTTTATTTTCGGGTTGAGATTAAATTTTTTGTTTTAGAATCAGTTTGTAATTCCATTTCCTTGTAGGATCCATCCCCCAAAACTGAAGACCAGATCATGGAAGATGTTGATGTGATGGTCCATTTAGGTACCGATTCTCATGCTGCTGAATTGCGAGCTCGCATAATGAGTGCATCTCTTCTTTCAGACATGGAATCCTTTAAGGTAAAATTTGTTTGTATGTTGTTTGTTTTCACTTTGATTCTTGGTCATAAAATATTTATTTCATGCAGGCTGCTAATCCTGGAGCAATCCTTGAAGATTTTATTCGTTGGTACTCTCCTAGAGACTGGATTGAAGAGGAAGGTCTTGATGAATATGGTCAAAAGAAAGGTAATGGAATTTTTTAAATGTATATAATTTGAAATTGTGTTTCTGTTTCAAATTCTTTCTTACAAAATTTTTAATTAAAAGGAAAAAGGGGTCAATTTCATGAATTAAATCATTTGCATGGTGTTGAGAATTCTGGTAGTGTACTGATTGTACAATGGTATCTCTTACACAGTCTGTTACACGTTTGATGAATCCTTAATCTGTTGAAGGTATTGGGGTACATGTTCAGCTGTACTTTATCAACAAGAAGTTTTTTGTGTTGTATATAAAGTTATACAGTAATTAATGAAACTGACTGGTATCTAAAACCATTTGTACCTAACAAAATATATATTGTATCAAAGTAATAGTTGAACACCAAGGAACTAAGGAAGAAAAATATTAATTATTGTTATAAACAATGGAATCATTAGTAAGCTCTAACTTGAAATTGTTTTTTTGAAACAAACCATTTATTGCAAACGCATCAGCACAAGTATGTGGCAAACACATCAGTACAAGTATGTGGCAAACACAAAAGTTCCTCAAGAAACAATATTTACAAAGTCTCAAAATCTAGTCCCCATAAATTAGTTATAAAATGAGAGAGTAATGAGGTAAATATATAATGCAAACTACTCATAATCAGAATCATGTAAATATGTTGAATGCATTGACCTGTACAATGGAATAGAAATGAACAGTTCAGCAATATTGAAGGGAACAGGCTGGCATATATGGTCCCATCACTAAATTATTGGAACCTAAACAATTCAATACTTGGTTGATGTTTGTAGTTTGTTTGTTTTTTGTCTTACATAATGGAAATGTATATCCATTATGTGAGGGTAATGAAAAGTTCACTCTTTGTTTCATTTGGGGGCCTCTTATCTATAGTTTGTTAGATATAAATCTGGCACTGATCATATACTGCACATTTCTTTCCAAATCACAGGAGTTTACTGTGATTAGAGGAGCAAATCGGGTTTGACTGTCAGATTATATGTAGCATGAATTGTGCATACTAGTAAAGATATTCATTTGCATGCATGGTATACTTTGCATATTGTCGATTCATTTTGGGAAAGAAACCTGATTTGCTCCTCTAATCACAGTAAACTCCTGTGATTTGGAAAGAAATGTGAAAAAATGGAACACAGCATACCGTGTAGTTTTACAATAGAGATCTGTTCAACTAGTATTTTTACGCATGCCCCTAAGCTACCGTGGAATGACAACTCTTTGTTTTAATAAATCACACATTATCTGTGTTTGCTTCATAACACCCATATGTCCTAAGAGAAAAACCCCTAGAACCGAGGATACTATAAATATTTCTTTTTCTTTTTAAAGGCTCCCTGAGTCCTCGAATGCAAATACGGGGTAACATATGGGTTGATGTGTGGGAAGCAGCAAAACCTGTTCCATCGAGGCGACAAAAGCGTTTGTTTGACGATACACGAGAGGCCGAGAAAGTTCTCCATTTTCTGAAAACCCAAAACCCTGCTCCTATGGGACAGCTTCTTCTCCCAACATTCCTCCATGCTTGTCTTTTGAGGTTGAAGGAAGAAGAAGCTGGTGAACTCTGTGGTGTTGCTTCTAACATCCAACACTTGGTAAAACAAGCCACCAGCTTATCACAAAAGGGCACAACAGCTCAAGACCTTCACCATTATGAGGCGAGTTCAAATAAGTTCATGATTTATCAACTTTTATAACTGTTGTTTTCTAATTTATGCAACAGTAAAATAGACATAAATAAACAAACAATATTTGGAAATGTTGATTTCCCAAAATGTGTTCATTTTGGGAAGATTCTATTTTGTTTTAACTTTTCTATTGTATGTTTGGTTGCTCTTGGACAAAGCTGTTATCAAAAGTTACAGGAAGTGTTGAATACTGGATGATGTGAATTATAGTTTTGTTTTATTATTATTTATTTTTCTGAGTAAGAAATCATGTTGATGTTTCATTTTAGGACATGAGCAAAGAAATCACATATGTGGAAGAAGCAGTAGCGCAATATAAATCTCTTAAACACAAATTTGCTCCCTCTGGAATCGAAAGTAATGAACTTCAATTGTTTCTGAAGAAACTGATGAAGGGAACTGAAGTAGATGTACCAGATGGTCCAAGCGGTTCTCTTGGAATGAAAATTCGTGCAATGTTTTCTGAAGCTCAAAAGGTGAATGATTTCAGATTTGTCTTCATATATTATAAATCTATTGCTTTTGTTTGTTGTAGTACATCAATGTTATCCTATCTTTCCCAACTGACACTATCTTCCCCCGTTGCTTTAGTGGAGGCCACCCACTGCCCACTCTTTTTTCCGTTTTTATTAGTACAGATGTGGAAAATTTGATTTAGCTATATTACAATTTGTTGTCGTTACAACAACATAATTTCTCCATATTATCAAGAGTGATAAATTGAGCTCTAAAATGATTTTAAAATTTTAGTCATTACAGGCATAGGGATGAGTAATTAAATTGAAAAATCTCTCGAAGGGTTTGAATAAAGACAAAAATTAAAATTTGAACCATGCATTTGAATGAAAGAGACTGATTTGAAAAGTTTCAAAATGTTTACATACAAAATTGTAGTATTTGTGTTTATTGAAATCCTTTCCCAAGTCAACCAGTGCCTGTCTCTAGGTGACCTGGTCAGAAGTGCCCAGGCTGTGCCCTTAATTTTTGTGTGAATTTGTATTATGTAATGAAAAAATTATTATATCTTCTTTAATGAAGTTAAATGACCTCTACAACTTTCATAAAGGGTTTGAATTTTCAATCTATATTTTAGGAGAGGAAATTTTATTCTCTTCACTAACTAATGCTTTGAATGGTTTTAATATTGTTTAATATATGGTAAATTTTGTGGTGTAACTATTATCTCAAGAAGTAAGACCATTTCTATTCTCCTATATTCTATTTCTATTCATATGTATCTCACGTCTCTTCCCCTTCTCTCTCTCACATTTGCACAATGAACTTTAGGAACTCAAATTATAGTTAATTTTGTAGAGCTTGATAGTAAGAGAAAAATTTACAATTGAAAATACAATTTGAATTTTTCCATCTACAATACTTACATTTTTTAATAGTTTATATAGTACTCCAAGTTTTAGTCTACATCTCGTTATCTGATTTTTATTTTCATCTTATTTTTCATTGGTGTATTCATTTTATTATTTTTTAAAGTGGATTTAAATTAATTGGTGTGTCTTCTTTGCAATCATTGTAGAACACAGACGGTGAGGTCAAATAGAAAAAGAAAATACACCTTCAATCTACTTTTAACCTTTCTATAAACCCTAAGGTGATGGTGCGGAATGGAACTATTGTTGAAATTCTGTGTTCTACTACTCTTAAAGTAAATGATTCTATTGTAATATAAAGTTATTCAAGTATTTTTTTTTCTTTTTTCATTACAACTGATTCCCTTAATTTATGTTAAGGAAAATGAAAGGAAAAAAAAGAAGGAAAGACTACTTACTATTGATGTAAACTTGACCAAGGAAACTAATTAGAAATAATGTAACTACCACTTTTAGTGTCTCAATGTTTTTACATCCATAACATAACTATTCAAAAAACCTGCATAAATTCACTTAAGGACTGGAAATGTTTAATTTTTAACAGATGGTGTACATCAAAGAGTGTGATGCTTTTATTGTCAATTTTATGAGTTAATTTTGCAACTTGCAACCTTTAAATTAATCAACTGATTTTCAAGATCAAAAATGTTATCAGTGAAGGAATAATATACTCTACAATAACGAGCATAAATAGATACCCATTTACTATTCTAATTTTTAAAACTTTTACTACTTGCAATATTTATTGTTATTTATATTGTTCTTTTATTATTGGTAATGTTCTATTTAATATCCTGCCCCCTTTTTAAGTATTAAGAAAAGACAGACACAGGAATGGTGCCTTCATTGTACATTTTTTTCTCTTTAACCTTAATTTTTTTACAAACTTTACATTATCTAGTATTGCATATTACCAAATACATTTATTTCAGGTCGCCCAAATGTTGTCTGAATATGACATCGCAGATTCCAGTGAGGAAACTTGGAATTCACCATTTGCTACTAACTTTCCACAGCCATACAGAAGACATTTTATCTTAAGATCAATAGCAAAACGTCCATCAATGCATTCAGTTGCAAGCCCACAGAAATTGAGTGTTATTTTGAAAAAAGATAGTTTTAGAATGGCAGGTTGTTTTACCCAGGATATCACATTCCAATGAAATATTTTATTCTACTCATCTTGAAAATTGGGAGTTTCTTATCATATGTTGTAAATACTTGAATTTATATTGCTGTCTTATTTCGCATTTTCTTACCAAGTTCATTCCTTGTGCTTTTTATAAAGTTTGTGAAATTTTGTAACTTGTTGTGGTTTTGCTGGTGTATTTAATATTATTTTACTAAATTATGATTTAATAAATGCTATTTGCATACAGTTTACTTGTAAAATGTATTAAACAAACTAGAGTACATATGCATCATTAAATGAGAAATTACATAAAGCAGTTCATTACTAAAAAAGTCATTAAAATATCCAAGAACTGAATTAAGAATATCATGAATTCCAGAGGTATTGCTATCAACACCAAACTTCTTACTCACTTTTTAGTGACTATGCAACATTCTTGGCTACGGCTGAAGGAGATAATGTTACCAGCATCATGCTCCTTTTAACTGCAGAATAATTATTTCAAAAAGTGGCAGAATGCTCTGGCCACTTTTAACTGCAGAATAAACATGATTCTTATTGGCTGTACATTGAGTAGGCCTGGAAATCAGTTAGGATGTTGTGACTCAAAGAAAATCCTCCATAATCTTGCAAGAACTTGAGCCTTCCGTGTGTCAATGCCATGGTCTGTCTAGATAGCAGCTTACTGTACAACCTCAGGACTCATCCTCACTGACTGTTGTCATTACTTTCTCTGTCTTAAAAAGACTTTTTAAATTTTAGTTGTGTCAAATAAAAGTAGCAGTCCGTATTTGAAACCAATGTTCAAAAGTGCTGGAACCTGGGGCATAGAATAAGAATAAATTATTTCTCATACAGAAGCTTGGATTTAAATCTATGTGTGTTTTGTTAATTTTTATGGGAAATGCATGACTAAGAGTTTGAATTGATTTTATCTGATTCTATGTTATTCAGTCAACACATTAAATGCTTGTACGAAGTTTCCTCATAAAAATAGCCATACAATAACAATAATAATCCTCTGACTCCAATCTTTTTGAAATGATATGAGTATATTAATATATAATGGTTGTATTCTGGTGAGTTATGAACTTGATATGTGAAAAGTCAGCGACAATTTTTCTTCAATTACAATAGAACAAACACACAACTTTTAAACCAAAGATCCGTGAAATTGATGAGGTTTTTATTTACTATTTAATGGAAAATACATTACCCGAAGCACTCACCTTTTTCTAAAAAATAATTCATTAACATTATTTAAATCTCTGTTTTTACATTTAAGTTTGACTTTTATGGAGAAAACTCTTTTTGCTTTCATGAAATGATATCATTGGCAACATAAGAAATATACTGAAGAAACTCTCAATTGTATTATCTTGAACTAGGGGTGTCATTTACTTTGAAATAATTTGTTCGAGCAGAGATGGGTAGTTATTAGACTCCAAATTGTAAAATGAAAGATGTTTAATAATCAGTTATTTGTTAACTTCTGTACATTTCTTGAAATACCATTGTTTGCAGAGTATTGAAGAGGGTCATGATTATGACTAGTGCACCCAACTATTAAACAAGAGGTTTATGTGTAGGTTTATATTTAGTAATATGTTGATGACATGTTGATTATATAAGAATAAGCTTGGTGATATGTCTCTCCATATAAAAGGGGTTGAGTCTAGAACCATGGTAGCCAACTGATGGTTGTGAGAATAGTCTGCAGATACATGAACACAAATTCCAATTTCTTATTTTCATTTGAAGAGACTACTTCGCTAGGTCATAAATATTAGGTTGTTCATTTTTTTGGAATCATATTCAGGAAATAGAAAATTAATGGAAAAAATGGTCTCATCCAATCAGGTATTAAACAAGATCTAATTCTTGGACAACTTCTTAGAAACATAATCCCTTAAGATTTTGTTGCATCAATTTAATATTTTTGAATAAATAAATATTTACACTTTTTACAATTAAAAAATATCTTAAATAAATACAAAAATTTTTTGTCAGGAAAGTTACAAACTACATATGATCACATTGGGTCAATAATAAAAGTTACTCTGGAAATGAGCTTCAAACCATCCCTTCAAAACTGATCAAGGGTCCATGGACCATTGTGGACTTAATATTTCTAAACGTTATTGAACAAATATGTGCTGTTATCCATTTATTACTTTTTTTAAAATCATAGCATTTAAAAGCAGTAAACAATTTATTATTATTAAAGCATAAAATAACATTCCCCTTTACATATAAGTCCACAGTATACAAAGGAAATAGGGAGAAAAACCGTGGCCGGGATGGAGCTACAGAGATAGGTTGCTTGCATTACAGTGCTAAGGTTGGAAGAATAATAAACAAAAGGCTATCATGAAAAAATAGTAATTTAATCAGTGTTAAGACTAGCAATGGCATGATGAAGTGTTTGAGGAATTAATATCACTTAACATTAAATAGAATCATCTGAAGTTTAGTTATCTGAAATAGCCGGATTTTACTTCTTTAAAGTTCAAATATCTGTGGCAACTATATGACGAAGATAGTAGGCAATCTTTAGAAGAATAAGCCCTCAGTGCTCTGCGGAATTCTTAACGATGAATTTAGTGGTCCTTGAGGCTCCAAAGGTTGGCGAACGCAGTCCTGGAGTAATGAGCTGCTGCTGCTTAATCATTCACCTTGTCATAATGACATGTTTATATGAATTATTATTTCTGGATTGTTCTATTAGCCACTTGCGTTGCTTGCAGGGAGAGAACTACCGCCTCAGCCCCATCAATGAAGGTCTTGCTACCCCACGATTTATACATTCGTGTTTTAGTTTCGAATTTACATAACTTCCAAATATTTCCAGCACTGAGAGAAAACATATTTCTCGTAAATTTGGAGGAGAAGGGTACACTTTTTGCCAAAAACAAAACCGTAAATTATGTATTTCCTTAACTGTCACCGATACGAGAGGAATCTTTTTTTCTTTGTGTGTGTGGGGGGGGGAGGCTTTAAGGGCTCGTCAACAGCAAGGTCACTAGAACCCATTTGAGAAGAATCAAATGCGTATTCCCGAATCGGGAAAACGAGAGGAATCAAATGCATATACCCGATTTAGTCAGAAGCATACTTGATCAAAAAACGGCCCTAAAAATGTTCAAAAATAGATATGTTGTGAATTTTTGGGAAAATTAATAAATTATTTGGCCTCAAACTGTGGTCGCGAAGAATTGTAGGTATCAGAAACCAAATCAAAATGTAGCGCGGTAGTTCAAATAGCTTAGAAAGCTGGCCAAAAGACTAAAAATCAAAGTGAATGTTCCTCGTACGCCTTTGAACCCCGGAATTAAATAGAGAAGGCATTGATGTATCTTTTTCCAAAGACCAGAACATTCCATCTTCCGTACCCAGTAAGGTACGTTACATCGAAGTGATAGGTAATGCTGCAGCACGTGGCATTGATAACGTAAAAGGAAATTAGGTCTTCATGAATACAGCTGTAACTTTTGGATAGGTGTATAACTTTTAATTATAATAATAGAAGTTGTTCAGGTATGTTTAACAATATATTTTTTAATAGAAGTACATGTATGTTCTACAAGTATTATACTGCATCAAAAATGAGCTGGAAAATCGTCTATAAGAAAACTTTTTTTTTAGTAAAATAAGAAAATAATGTTTATCCCTAACTGTCCCTGAGGTTTTAAACTTAAAATATACACGTAACTTTTTAAACCGGAATATTGAAATAAAATGTGTACTTTCTCCTTTTTTAGTTTTAGGACGGTGTGTGTAAAATATGATCGCGGGGCAAAGGTACGATGTGTTATTATGTCTCCATTTTCAATATATGGGCTTCACGTATATATTGTTAACCGGAATATCACTTAAAAATTAAATTATGGAAGAAAGACAATGAAATTAACCTCTTTCACACTAATTTGATATAATTTTTATTTTCAGAACGTCTCAGCACTATTTCTTTCAAAATCTAATACAATCATACAGCACATGTGTACGTTGATATCGAACGTTGATGTGTTTACGATGAAGAGCGAAGTTCTTTTTTCGTTAGTGGGGCAAATATCTGAAGTATACGTGCGAAGATTCGCATAGTGGATCGAAATCCGTGTTTGCGAAAATTAGAACATCTGAAGTGAAACACAAAGATGATTTCTAGCAATTTTAACATCGTTTGAATTAGATTTAAATAATTTAGCAACATTTGAATTTAATTTAAACGTGCATTAAATATTTGAAGATTTTATTTGCACATGAACGCATAATTTTGAAAGATTTTTGAACTCTGTAATTTTTAGGTTAAATTACTGTAATCAACCAGAATTTAAATATTTTTTATCATTTAAATATGTCATACAGCATGAATGATATTTTTGGTATTATTCAAATAACCCAATTTACAATTGCACGTTCTTAGTAAATACATGAGTAACAAGTTTTTTAAGAGCATATTTAGTTCTTTGTGTGCATTAAATTCGATTTCTATTGCATATTTTGAACTTTATTTACTGCTTTTCTTTTACAATAGTTTTGGCAAATGCAAAGCTGCAAATATTAATTTAGTACTTTTTTTCTTAGGGAAAACTAAAACCCAGTGAGAAGCCCACAGCGATTGTGCACAAACTCCACTTGCGAGCCAAGTAAAGAGATAATTCATTAATTTCTGAAAACAAAATTATCACTAAAATATATCCATTCTACTCGTAGTAAGGCAATAATAGGTCGCATTCAAGAAGCAAACAAAAAATTCCAAAATGTTTTTTAAGTGTTTCAAAATGGTATGACCAATAACTAGTATTTCAGGTTCTGGATTTCCATTCCATTGACGGGATACACTTATGGTTTCACATAACTATGAGTTCTATATTCCTCGGTAAGTAGAACGTGCAGCTAAAATCTTAGCAAACTTAATTAAAAATGTCAACTATTAAATCGCAGAACAGGATTAAAACTAGGAGAAATATTGTTAAATATTTTACAGGAACGTAAGAACAATTCTCTTAAATGCGATCGTGATTCATAATGCGGTTAATTTGTAATCCCTAGGAGACAGTAAGGGTATGGTACTTTTGACAGTAAATAACTCCTATTCACTTATTGACAACCATTATAAAGGCAGAATTACTCGTGTACAACTCTTCTTTAATTACATTTGATTATTACATTCTTAGCCAACGTTTCGAGGTATTGTTGACCTCTTCTAAGCTTGGATTGTACGTAATAATAATATTAAAAAATCATACATACACATTACATATCCGTTAAAATTTAAAATGTTATTGAAGATTGCATTGCAACCTTCTCTGTCAAGCATTTTATTAAGAAATAGATGATAAACACGAGTATACAGAATGTCTCAGAACTCAACGCAGAAAAATGGAGGGAAACTTCTGGAGTATATTTTCTATAGTTCTTTCTCAGAATGTGAAATCCTAACATTATCAAGAAAAAAACTGAAAACCTTAATAAAAAAAAGGAAATAAATATCATGTTTTACTCTCGTGCTATTTCTCTTTTTCATAAAGTCTCCAAAATTTGGGTAAATTGTTAAAACAGGAAAATCTCTAGAAACTATTTCTCTTCTACTAAAATTACTTCGCTATATTATCGTGTTAAGAAAAACTGTTCCTTAAAAATCGCTATATTTTCTTTCTTAAATTATATATTTTTTTCTCTGGAGATAATTCACCTGTAATTTTTACTAGAACTATGTAAGTCATTTGATGTCAACAGTCACATCATTCTTGTTCGGGAATCGCGTTATTACGAAATTCTTGAATTGGAGCTTAATTTTCTAGGTAGCTTAAATATAGGTGTCAACTAAAATAAATTTATTCTGCTGAAGAAAATACAATAAATTTATAATTTTCATTTTTTTAAGTAAATAATTATTACATTATTATTACCTCCGGAGAACAGGGAAAAACAAATTTCCTCAATATTCAATATTAGATCTTAGTATGCTCGACAATGTTATTCTTTGCAAAATGGTACTTTTTCCAAATTTTTCACTTTTGTTTCAACGGAATTCTGATAAAATATGTAAAACCAACAAAAAATGTTCATGTTGTTATGACAACATAGGATAGTGTATTCTCATATTGAATTCAAATGAAGTGCTTGTATACTTTGTTACGCATTCCGAGTTTTAGTTTACATGGTTGTACGTCCACACGTTTTCGGATGCATCTATTTTGCAAATATTTACTCTTGTAAACGCTACAGCTTTGTGATTTAGTACACCCAACACTAAATATCTAAACTTTCAGAATACGCTCGAATAACACGTAAAATGTCACACGCAATATTCATATAGACCTTTAATTACGGAAGAATTTAACCTTGTATTTATGAAACGGCAGTATGTCGTTGGGTAGTCATCTTTTTTAAACAAACGATTATGTGGATTACCAATGCAATGCGGAGGTTATTTTAAGGGATATTAAATGGTGTCGCAGGGTATCCTATTCCGAAAATTTTTAAAAAACTTGATTTTGGAGTTACCACATATTCACTTCACAGAACACTGTTACGATACTAGAATTGGACGACACTTAACTTACGAAAGTGGTTTGGGAACAAAACGTTTCTGAAAATATTACAAATATAGCAAAAATTGACGACTTAATACGAGTTTGTTAAGATCACTTCTTTATTGCACTATCCTTTTATATTGGCATGACTATTAATAAGAATACAAATTATGCGAAAAAAAATTAGAAATACACATTTTAACAATATGCTAAACATCCTCTTAATTATCATCAATTGTGTAACATTAAATTGTCTTTTGAAACATCTGTTTATAAAATCAAGATCTTTGTAGAGCTGTCTACCTGCAGTTTTCGCCTATGTTCTCTGGCACGTAAGTATCAAAATACTGCTGGTCAACAAACATGTTCAATATATTGCTCCTCGGTAGATGTAATATCGCTCTCTGCCAGGGGACTAAACGGTACATCGAGCATATGGAATGATCGCTTCAGCCTCCATCGTCTTAAAGGTACTGCAACTTCTCCAGATTATTCCGCTTCGTATAGGAAACTTTGGGAAACATCATCTAATTTAGACGTAATCCTCAGAGTTTACATTTCTTGTCGCTCGTAACATCGAATAAGGCACGCTACGATTATGTGTTGGTTCATTAGTTTATAGTAGAATTTTCGACGTAGTTCATGAAATTCGCATATTTAAGAATGAAATATAATGTAGTGTTCGTGTTGAAATATTTCTGCCTAGCTTCTCAGTAAATAGAGGATTCTTACGTAAATTACAAAGTTTTTCCATTTTATAAGGGTTGGGTACTAGTAATATTAATACAAATTACACATTTGTTATGGATTTTTTTTATTCCGCCAAATTTTACCTTCAATTCTGTTGGTTTGTGATGTTGAATCAAGAGCGGTGCTTCGAACGTTAGTGGCCTTAACATAATACCTTTTTTTAAATTTTACTAGAGATTATACTCTAGAAACAATCAATTTTTGGTTTTTCGATTAATTTCCCAAATTAATTGTTTACTCTAGCACAAATGTCCGTAAGGTTGTTGTACTGAGGCTCACGTCCAAGAGGAGAAAATTGTATTATTAATGTCGCATATCCTATTACTGTTCCAATGAGACTTGTGAAAAACTGCAAATTTAACTGGAACAAGTTCCCGACGGTGAAATGAAAACTGTGCCCCTGGAGTTGACTCAAGAACAGTTGCACCTCGCGCTCCGCTGGGGCGTTGTTACAAGTGGCCACTAGGAGCGCGACTGCAGCGCGACCTGCGATTTCCGAGCCCCCGACACTGGCTGCAGATCCCGCACACCACGATACCAGACCTGCGACTGAGACGGTAGTGAGGAGAGATAAAACAGTCGTCGCTACGTTTAATACTTTGCGGGAGACATCCGGAATCAAGAGATCATCAGTTAAGTTTAGAAATGTCCACGTTGTATTGATAAAGAATACTAACAAATATCGATGAAAAATTTTTTCAATTAAGTGGCATATATTCTGTACTTGGGAATGGACTTTCCTTAGATTTTGAATTTCTTCCACTATGTTGTTTACGTTCTTCTTTGCACGTGCTTGATTTGCATACTTGAATGATGCATTATATTCAATTTTCTCAGTTAAATTTTTCAGCTTGAGATTTATGTCTTCAAAATAGTTCTTTACTGTTAGGACCAACACACAATACAAATGACACACAAGAGATTTGATAGACCACATCCAAAGTATGTACACTACGCGCATGTATGAAGCATTCCAGACCAACTTGTATAAAAAGATTATACTAAGGTTTATTGAAGAATAAATACAGAGAGTCGAGAAAACGAATTTCTTGGTTGCAAACAAATTTATATTTGGATTGATATTCCTCTCCACTGAATTCATCAGATGTAACAGTTTCTGGTAATATGACAATCCCCGTTTTGTAGAAAATGTGACGTATACTATGTTGAAAGTACTAATCGATAATAAACGACTGCTGATCAACATTAAATGGACAAACGACATTCTATTCTCTTCTTTCTGCATTTCGCCTTGAATCTCTTCGTACATCATATTTACGAGACCCATCATGACGATGCATACTGTGATGCGAGCAATCAGAGTAGAATGAAAATTTCTCACTACAGCATCTTTCTCCAAACTAACAGGTAGTAGACCAAAACATCTGCTCGCAATCAAAAGTGGACTGAATTCTCGTAAACTTCTTGGCAAGTGATCCATCACACAATGGAAACTGCAAAATGCAACTCACTGGACCGCGTGTGAATAAACTATTTTGTGAACTAATTTCAACACAACTCAGTTATTTCTGCATTCTAGCATAGACTACTCAACTTACGGAATCGTATATCTAATTATTGATCTATTGTAAAGTAAAAACGTTTTTATGAAATTAATTGTGTTGAGTGTATCGTCGCTAAGAGATTATATTGTGTAACGATCCTCAGAAAAGATGTGAATGTTGACAACCAATCATTGGAGATACAAGGCCTGTTACTCAAGTTCCTTGACAAGATTACAGAAGTACTATTCGTTTTGTGATTATTTTCTCCAATTAGTGTATGTTGACAGACTTAATTTCGAAATTTTACAGAATCATTCGAAATTAAACAATTACGGAAATAACACATGTAGATAAAGTACATACTTATGAAAACAATATCCGCCAATATAAGTGTTGAATGAAATGGGGGAAGGGAAGCCTCAAAAATAATTATCTTCCTATTGTAATTGGGAAAATTATAAAGATCTCAAGAAAGTTTCTTTGACAATGATTATTGTCAAGGGTTCCCTTATAAATATTTCCAATAATATGAAGACAAAAAGGTATGTGGGAAGTTCAACTGCAACCGTGCTATTGTAATCCAAAATTTGTGAAAATATTGAGGAATAAAATAGAAATCCACCCGTATGACCCAAAAGGGATAGCTGAACACTTTTCATCCCAATTATTTCTCTGTGATTGTACTTTCTTTGATGTTGTTGAGGTTGGTGAAATAAACGTTGAAATTTTAAACGTGTCTTTTCCGTACTATTTTTTAACTGTCCCTCAACAGATCCTATGTATCATGGGGTGCGCGGAGGGAAGATCTTGGGTCTAGGAGGAGCAGATAAAACCACGATCTCCCTCCGACCGGTTTGATCTGCGGAATAGATCAGGTACTGATTTTATAGCAGGCTTAATGGGCCCAGCAGTCAGTCTGGAAGTAGAGGTATGAGGAAAACTTCCTTTGGGAATCGATCCCCGCCTAACTAGCCAACAGCTGAGCATTATAGCTATTGACTCCTTGTATACACATTGTCGGAGATACTTGTTTCTCTAAATCGTTCATAGGTAACAGCACAGTTCTTTTTCGCCTGGCGTCATTGTGCGACAGGGAACAACCTTCTTGAAAACGTCAACCTACAAACTAACATTACGACTTGTTTACAGTAAAATTACATACTAACATAGTGAAATAATCTATCGACTGATGAATCATAGACTAAACTGCGAATTTAAAAATGGCGGTCTCTTGCGGGACTCTAAAACACATGAGCTGATATGATCACTCTCGCGTCTTCTTGGACAGTTGTTAACAACAATTCTATGCGGAGTATTCTTATCCAACTACGTAATTACCTTCCTTTTCCGCATGGTAATTCCGTATGTTATAATTGGTTCTTTTCGTTTTTAATAGTTTATTTCCAACTTTACGCAACTTTAGGTGGTAATGTTATTAAATACACTATTATTAATCTCGAATTTTTATTGCAAATAATATCTATGATTCATTTTTGAATAATAAATTGATAATAATACGTATTTATTAAATAATTTATTTTATATG
>NNCF01127229.1:275984-291257 GCA_002313205.1 Laupala kohalensis
TGTGTGTGTGTGTGTGACAAAATTGCGAGACGTAAATCTCTTCTTCTTGTATTTTATTTCAATTGTTTAAATGTAGTTGATGTGCGTTAATCACAGCATTGCTTGAGTGGTGACGTTTCACCAGTTCTGTTTATTTATTATTTAGTATTTATATGCATGTTTTTGATTTTGAATTTTATGTATGTATCTGAAATGTTTTTTTTTCTCTCGTTCTAACAATGGATAGTGTAAATTTTGTAAAGAAATTCGAGAGAATCCGAAGGCTGAAGATAAACAATTTGTGAAATACCGATAATTGTACATTTCATGTATTCGGAGGAGGATTTTTCTCCAGTTTCCCTTTGGGCAGACTCAGGCAGTTATTCTTACATTCATCTAGCACGGGTCTTGGGGATGTAATATTAAAATAATTTATCTTGAAATTAAGGGTGTCTAACATTTACGATTATTTATTTATAATTTCGGAACAATAAATTTAAAAAAGTACTTGTTTGTTAAATAACACAGGTACATTAAAGTCGAATCCCAGAAGGTAGATCCTGCCTATGTATTTTGGGACGCTGAAACCGATAATGACTATAAAAATAATTTAATTTTCCCTTAGCACTCTCCTACAACCCCAGGGGGGTTGAGATTTCGTTTTTCATGAAAATTTAAAGTATATGTATATTTTCAAGTACGTTGGTGAACTCAGATCAAGTATAACGATAAAAACTGATTTTAACTACGCTGCCACCCGTTTGCAACCCCCATTGAGGGTTAAAATTTCGCTTTTCTGAGTATTTTCTCAGGTATTTTGGTTTGCTGAGACCGAATATAATGACAAAAAAAATTTTCAACTATCCAACTTTCCCTTAGCACCTTCTTACAACTCCCATGGCAGGTTAAAATTTGGTTTCTTCTGAAAATTTAAAATGTGTTAATAGTTTCGGATATTTTGGTGAGCTGAAGCTGCATATGACGATAGAAAATGATTCCGATTACCCTTGCGATCTGTAGAGTGTGGGAATTGAACTTAATACTCGTGATGAAAATTGAGAATGTATGCTCATTATGAAATCAGTTTTTATCGTTGCAACATTTTTCACTTGAGGATCATGTAGAAACCGCTGGAGATATAAGACAATAACCAAAAAACATAATACAAATTCATTTACTTGGAGCCAGTCACTCACAAGCTTTCAAAATATATTCATTTAGGGAAGGAGGGATTTAATAAACTTTTCCAAGTTGAAGAAACTCTACAAGTTGTTTGTTGACGACGCGACGGTCTAGTGAATGAAAGCAAAATATTCGTAAGGCGAAAAACCGCATAGCGTCTCGGAGTTTCGAGAATGTGTTCTTCCGTTTAATATTCATAATAGCAAAATACAAACTTTTTCTTTTTCGAAAACCTACGCCAAGTGGAGTGATTTAGCGGAATCTTGCAGTAAAGAGAGGCATTGTTCCAACTATGATATTAAGGTGAAGAGATAATACTGAATGCGTGTACGGTATCCGAGAGTACTCTAGTGGCGATGGTACGCGCGAAAGTCACCTGCTACGCGCGAAACAGCGCCGTACGTCGGCAGACATTCCTTCCATTCATCCGCGCTCCTGTTTACCACTGGTCAGTGGCAGGAGGAGGAGTTCCTTCCTCACTCACCCCTTGGTCCCTCAGACGACGCAGTGCGCCGGCGGCGTCGCGCACGCGCCCTGGCGCCGTCGCCACCGTCGCTTCTTCCTCCCCGCGTCGCGCATTCCCGCCTCCGACGCCTCATCCGCGACGCTCGCTCGTTCCCGCGTCCGTGCGCGCGTAGCGCTCAGTAGCGTCCAGACTCCCTTCCCGGGCGGACTGGCGGCGGCGCGCGCTCGAGCCTTCCAGGCCTACCCTCGGCTGCGGCGGCGGTGGCCCCGCGCCATGTTGTCTGCGAGGCGGAGTCGGGCGGCCGTGGAGGCGGTGGCGAGGGCGGTGGCGACGGCTCGCGGCTTGCGCCCATCGCGCAGGTGAGCGCCGCGGCGGAGACGGGGGTTGGCGGCGGTGGCGGTGACAGCGACGGCGGTCGCATCGATCCCGCGATGTGGGAGCGGTCGCCTGCCCGCCGCCGTCGCTCGACCGCGGAATTCCCGACAGGGAGCAGCGCGCGTTCAGAACTCGCTATAGAAAACACGAACACACTGGGCCAAGAAGCGACTCGTTCTTAAAGCGCTCAAAACGATGTCTGAGAAATATCTATTTACTTTCTTCTATCATCTATTCAGAACTCAATTGCCCCGACGCATGAAAATAGTAGTGTCCCAGGCGTTCTTCCCATTCACGTGATAAATTCACAATCATCTTCAATCCATCGCGTTCCACTTTTGGACAATAGTAAATTATTTTCTTATTTTATGAGCTATTTTGTCAATAGCCCACTTTCTAAAATTACGGAAACTTGTGAAAAAAAGACATAAAGAATATTCTATACATACTCGGTATTGATAGGTAGATGTCGATAATTTATTAACGGAAGAATAAAAAATATTTCGTCTATTTATGACTCATAAAATGCTGAAAATCATATCTTCTATTTTTATGAATCTAGTTCATCTTTAATTTCGTTGAATATCTTAAACATAGTCTAAATTTAAGGTAATAAACGTAACAATTCTATTAAATCGCTTCTTTAAAACCGTTTGAACTCGTGTCGTAGTCTCTGGTGTGATTCCTTCCCAAGGGTGCAACGTAAACATGGGCTCGTTCAACTTGTGTATTTTTATCACAGCAGCATCGTCACTTTAATAAGTCAAGCCACACTTCGGGAAATCTTTCTCGCTTCTTTCTCACTAATATTTACGGATGGAAATTGTAAATAAGCAAATATAACGTTTATGATGTTAGTCTTGGCAGAATATTCTACTTAGAATGTCCATATAAAATGTTCACTTTCTCTGAGTGTAATGGGTCTTTAATTTGATTCCTCCGTACGTTGTTGTTTTATGAGGAAGAATCGACATTGAATTGTAGTCACAAATGTGGTAAAAACACTTTCAATAATCATAATTTACATTATGTTTATGACTTCCAATGTCGCTCTAAACGTATCGGTACATCGCTTTAACTTCACGCCTCATGTGTTTGTCATCAATAGAGAAGTATTTTGTTACTAAATGAAATATCTTAATCCTTGGTAATGCTTCCTTCCATGTATGATATACGCTTGGTTTAAGAGCGTGTTTTATTCTTATCATTCTTCAAACCTATATTTACCTGTATACCTAACAATTCAATGTACATCCTAGTCAATACACGCGTTTGTTTCCCATTTTAAATGGCTGTCTGTAAAATCCATGCAGTTTGTAAAGAAGTTGATGCAGTTAAATTGTAAAGATACTTTAACATTGATTACTATTGAATTATACTTTTCTGTTCAATTAAGTCATTTTTACACTTCCCCAGTCATTAAACATAATTGCAGTTATTGTTTTCAACAAGTTGTCGTTCGCTTTCTACCGTGTTTAGCTTGATGCGTGGAGGGCGCCATTAAAAATGGACCGGTCAGCTGACAGAATGGACCCGTCGCGTCGGGTCCATTGCGTTGCGTTGGCAACCATTAGCCTTGGATTGCATTAGCAGTGATAGGGCAATTCGCTTCTCTTATCATCAAAAAGATCGTTTTCATCAAAGGCTTTCACTGCATGATCCTCAGTACATTTCACGTGAACAGGACATTAGAGAGAATTAAGGTGACAGCTATTAATGACCAAATATGACACTGGAGATAATTTATACGTATTTGATCGTTTTAGTTATTGGAACATAACGTTAAAACTATTTTCTGTGTAAAAAAAAATACTATATCTTGTATATAACGAAGTGAATTTTCAAAGTGAATCTACTCTCAATTAGAGGAACGAGACACTCCCACTCGTTCAGTAGTAGGAGTGGACATCCAAATCAATATTAACGACATGTATTTATCTACGACTGAATGCAAAAAACAAACAGCTTGAAATATAACTTCTCATTTAACAATAGTTAAAAAAATATATTCTTCGCTTGACGAAGATGATAGTTATATCATAGTAGTTAAGTAGTCGTTTAAATTTGGAACAAATAGAAATAGTTTGGTACTTTCAATAATCTATAATATACTTGCCATATATACGAGTTAAATATTGCTGTATTGTTTTCATGTCATTCTTCAAGCAGATGTTTTATGAATTTCAATTATAATTAGTATTTGATAGATTTATTATATATTTTATTGGGGTTTCTTTATGAGGAGTACAGCGCAGTAAATCTTGGTCTCGTTTAGATCAAGCAAAATGACAGATTACGCACCTAAAAACAGGTTTTTTGTCCGTAGTCTACTTAGTCCTTTTCAATGTACATTAGTCCAAAAGGAGTGTCAAGAGAAGGCAATAATCTTACGCATTCTTCTTGGGTTATGCAACCGAGAGCTAAAGGCTTTCAGACCGTGAATATTTCTGTTGAAATCTCTTTTTAGAAGTCAATAGTACTCATGAGCGTGAAGTAAAAATCGATTGAGATTTACTGACAGGGTTCATATTTCTCCATTCATAGATGCCAAAATTTCTTTCTTTCTTTCCTGACAAATTTCTATTCTTGCTTTTAGTTTTCATTAAATATAATATTACATTTTAACTTCTTAAAGGGATTTTATTAAGACTTTACATTTCAATTGAATTTGTCGACTAAATAAAAAAAATTTACTTCTCTCAAAAACATCCTCATCATAATAATTTTAAGGATAAGGTATTTAAAATAAAATATTTATTATTAAGTTTATAAGAGTTGTTTAGTTTCGAGAAAATACATCCATTGGCTGTAAATAACATAAAATTACCCTCGCAGGTCGCAAAACAATATTTTCCTTCTTTCTTATATAATTCTTCTCTCTAAAAAAGTACATCTGTATATTTTGAAGCTACTCAAATGACCTGTATTGAGTGGATACTACCAATTGAAGATACAAATGCCAGATTTATTTTAAATCGAGGCAGTAACTCCGAAGAGTAATTTAATTCTTAAGTTTTTTTATTATTACTAATCTTAAAGTCATTCATCTGCTACAGGAATTCTTTACGGATCGTTAAAATTAATTGAATTATTATTAGAGTTATGAAGGGGTAACCTAATTTAAATGCAAATATTTTTAGTATTCTGAACGAAGATTACCATACCAATACTTTAACTGATGTTTATTACAATGTCACCGCTCTCCATTGAGTTTTCGTCAGGTAATTTACAAATAATTTCATACCATGCTTTTATCTCATTTAAAACGCTCTGTTCCTCCATTTTAGTCCGAAGGTTTCAATGTTTAAATTTTTCGTCTAGATTCTTTTTGATATTCTGAAGGACCTTTAATAGACAAATGCTTTGGGTTTTTTTAAATTTTTTTTACTATGTTTCGACTCTAGAGTTAGTATTTGTCAGGGAATTACTAAATTAATTTAGAAGTGAATTTATAGAATTCTAGTCTGTACTCGTGTTAGTACGCAACCCGGGAAATCGTTTCCTCAGAACGTGTCACATATTCAGCTGACACTTTCTAATCTTTAAATGATTTTACGAATAAATAATTTTATAATTATTGGATATATTGATTTCTATAACGTATGAGAATGCACGTTGAATGCGGAGAACGTACTGCCCTTCTGTTCTAAAATTCGATTGTAATATCCGGATAACGAAAGGTTAAAGGCTCCGTAAGAGTAGTGCTATTTTCTGTTTGATTTGCTGGTATTATTCAAGGTGGCCTTCTGTCTGATCTTCTGTCGAACACAATACTAATCCAGAACAACACAAAGATTTTTAGCCTACTTGGTAAAAAAATCTGTTTGCTTACATTTGGTTTAGTACTTTTTCGAAAGTAAGATGATTTTTATTTCTAATCTTTCCTCTCCTCTAGTTTTTCTCTCTTTTCGTTTTTAAAAAGTGGCTTCGGTGGTTGAATATTATCATTGATTTTATTTGTTGTATTGGCCACCAACATTCTTGATCTAGTAGAAACATTCTTGCTGGTATTGTTAACGTATTTTGACAGCAACAATAAATAAACCGAATTGTTAGAATTATAGTATGAAGGTTTGGTGATAATTATGATTCTAATTTTTATGATTTATTGTTATTCCCTTTCTTGAACTCCTACCAGATTTTCGACTGTAATTGTATTATTGTCTATGTATTTCTGTAATTTGAATACGGTGACTATGTCAGCGAAGGAGATTTTACAAAATAAATAATGATGGTTTTACAATCATCGAATGGTGGTTATAATAGAAAGTTCAATATTCCTTCTCTTGATCGTCAATATTTTGAATATTTTTGGTCTCTATAAATTCAAAGTTACTATGATTACCTGTGTAAAAGGAATAACGTATTATGTTTTCGAATATTAGAGGCGTCACGAAGAATTATAAGGTCATATCATTGGAGAAGAGAGGTTATAGACGAAACTCTTATCGCTGTAAAGGAAACTACGATGAGAAAATTTTATAAATTAATTACTTTTTTTCGCGAGATATGTCTTCAATAACTTTGAGGGTGTAAAATACATCATGCTATAATGCAAAGGCCTTGATAGAACTGCATGTAATTCAACTCTCTGAACAGAAGAGAGTTCCTTTTTTTTCATGGAACTTCAACGCTCTGGTGCATTTTTTTCTTCCCCATTTCCGTTTTCGCACATAATTACTCGTACATCATTAGATACCTAATTTTCACATAATTCTCGTTTCGTGGAATAATCCTATTTTGACTTAAAATTTTCCACCCTTCCATCAGGAATTGCTTACGAAATATAGCTTATCCCGCACCGACGTTCAGTCTCTGCTACTCGAATGCGAACCTCGACCACTCAGAAGAAAGAGGAGATGTTTACTCACACTTCTATCACGTGTTGTCTAGAGGTAGCGTCTTCGCTTCCACAATCCCATTGGCTGAGCGCCAGAGCGTGGGTTCAAACCCTGCTCGGTCGAACTAAGTGAGGTTTTTAGCTGGGGTTTCCCTCACCCTCACCTTCGGTTCGGTACCAGAAGTTCCCCGGTAACCCAACATCTCTCCTTCCCAAGACCAGCAGTTAGGTGGAAGAGCAGGTCTCATGGCCTGAACCTCGCCAAAAGGCATAAAATAAATTAATGTTGTTTCTAGGAATTAAGCCCCTACTCCAAAATTTTTGGTTTCGAATCCTATTTTGTGAAACACCTGAAAGACATAGATCGACTGAATGTTGTTTCATTGTTCATTCCAGTCATTCAATCATTCACATTTCTCCAGAATTCCTCCCCATCCTCATCATTCTCCTGGCGCTATTCAGCAAATACATGCGACTCAAGAAGAATACGCCAGAACCTAATTTACTACACCATTCGCACCCAACACTATTGATCCCGTTGAGGAGACTATTACAGAAGCACGCAAAAAATAAAAGTGGTCTACTTCTGGGATCCCATTGGATGATCCTTATGAATTTTGATGTGCTGAAAAATAATCCGGTGATTTATTTTTGTTTAATCACCCACCACTTAATAGTAAATCAGGAAAATATAAAATCCAGGCAAAATTAAAAAGTAGTTAATCAGTTGACATTACGTCAAATCGGATGTCCATAAGCCCTTATAATAATTTACTTTCATAAATCTTGATGCAGTTAATACAAATCCTGAGTATATTAAGCATTGTATATGTTACGCACAAAACACGAATTCGGCCATTGGACGAAAAAAACGACCAAAACTAATTTTTGTCAGAACTAGTATTGAGCATTTTCACAATAATGAATTTTCGTGTGCTTTAAACGGATATAATTTATTGAGTATTTACTGTGGTTAATATGTTATTGATATGCATGATACATTTAGAAAAGTGTCTAATTTCCACCGTGTGGTGTTTCTAATACTCAGATTGATGAAAATTGTACATTTCTATATTATATGTCCACGATTTCAAAATTAACCTTTTTATGTAAATAGGTGAAATATTAATAAAACCCAATAAAATAAGTCTATAAATTAATTTTTTCCACAATTTTTATCTATCTACTTGTCTAACATTGGATATACTCGTATGTATGGCGCACTGTGACTCTCGAATGCCTGAAGAAATTTCAACGAAACTCAATACAGCGATGATTGATTATAATTGTGGCAACAAACATTGTGTTGGTTACACATTACTTGCTCCCATAGAGAGGGGAGGGAAGGGGTTTATATTTGAAAATAATCGGAAACAACCGATATTGGTTATGACTTACATTGTCTCCGGGGTTGCAGAGGTGTATTATTACAATGACACAAGAGGGTGGGAATTGTGTAACACGTAAAATTTATCTAAAATGATCGATGGAAGTGTCGGGTTTATAATAATCAGGGTCACTGAAACGAATAATTTTAATTAACTGGGTGGAGAACAGCGTGAAACGTCAAAACTTGAAAATGTCCAATATTAGTTATAATACCGTAGTTTTCAAGGTCATGGATAGACTTTCGAAGAATCGTACCATAATCAATTATTGTCATGCAAACTACACGTATCTGTAAAATTACAGATCGATTGGAAACTTGGACGTATCCGAAAAATAAATTTACGAATTTGGAAAGGGAAGGACAGCATAAATACATACATACCCCCATTTCACTGTCTTAGGGTAAATTTTCCTAAAATGGTACCATAATCTATTGTCGTGCAAACTACACACACATATATACATACATACATAAATACATTTAAGGAGCAAGTTAAATAAAAGTTTGTAATATACACGGAATGAATACTTTTATATCAATCCGAACATAAAAACACTCAAAAGTGTGTAATTGTCATTTCTCTTATACCTCTTATACGAAAATAACATTTGATCCGTACTAAATTATATATTTTAAAAAAAGAATTGGCATCAAGTATAATAAATTTCATTATTGTTAAGAGGACAAAACTAGTTTTGGACAATACCCTTTTGCCACTTTGAAAACGCTAAAAATTAGTTCTGGCATTACGTAAACGCTCAGAACTAGTATTGAGAGTTTTTTTTTCGTTCGGGTTTTGTGCGTAACATATACACGTATTAACTTGTATTGCTTAGCTCAAGTTTATTCAAACAAATCACTCATTTTTATTAAATTACAAAGTGAATTTAAAAAGCCGCATAGAATGATAAAAGAACTACTCGGCTTATAAGTTTGCGTTAAACAAGCGTGTCCAACAATATAACTATGACTGAATACTCGTGGGTAAAGGACTCAGACAACACAAGATTTGTGTTCAGCACGTCAACTTAGATCAGGATTACCCCCATAGAATCTCAAACAGAACACTTTAATTACCATTTTTTATTTAACTTCACCTGCTACTTAGTTTGCTAGTTAATATGTTAGGGCAAATCTTGCAACTGAATTTTAAACCAGTTCCCCCTACCGATTGAGCTGATATTTGGCACATACATAGGTCCGATGACAATGCGATATTATGTCGAATTCAAAAAATACTTTTTAAAATTATTTTAATTNTTAATTACGACTTTATTCCGAGATAACTCGCGGTGCATTATTTAATGGAGGACGCATCCACTGAAATGCAATCCGTCGCTTCAAACAAATAAGAATAATGAATTGCATAACCTACGCGTTTGGTAATTCTTATTTTGTCATTACAAGCAGCAAAGGAAATTCTTTTCTTATCATTACGATCGCACCTCAAAATGATGTTTATGCTAGCGGAAGATGTATTATAAGAATGCTACTAAAATAATGTCGTTTACTTATATTACATAAAATTTGTGTTTAAAAATTTTGTATGGTGAAAATATAAAGTAAGATTAAATATTACGAGAAATAAATAAACAAAATCTAATAATAAAAAGTTTAAAATAATAAATAAAGAATACAATTTTTTATTTAAGTCATGTACTAAAACGAACTAATAAGTTTAGGCTATTTTTAAGATAATGACACTCCAAATGTTAATACCTCTATACATATTTCACATTAGCATGTCGTAAAACTTAACGTGCTTATTATCTTTACCGCTGGACATGATTTAATATTTTATGTTGAAATATTTGTCTCCAAAATACTTTTCGTACGAAATTTTCATACAAGTAGATACCAACTAATTTCATAGAACAGTAATTTGTTGGCAAGTAAGTACTCGACAAAGTACGTATTCCCTTTATAATTCACGCGACAAGCTTTTGAAGAGAAACAATTCAACATAAAGTATTAAATAATTTTCAACGATAAATATAGTAAGTACGTTTAATTTTATTAGGATCTACAAAATTGAAATAGGATTGATGGTATTAGCATTTTGCGTTGTATTATCTTAACAAAAATTTAAACTTATTTTATTTTGTTTAGTTCATGGTGTAAATAAAAGCTTGGTTTTATTTATTATATTTGTGTGAGTTTGCGTAATCGCACAAAACCGCGTTCTTGCTGCTCCTAAAGAACGAGCGAAATGCAACCAACGTGACCGGAGTGTCATGCGGTGCACGTGTGAAGAACTTCAGTGCTTGCATAAGCTGCCAATCTTTTGGGCCTCACGAACCATTATACTTATAATTCTTAATCCCGCGAACCACTGAATGATTTTTAATGATTAATACCATTTGTCAAATGACGGCAACAATCATTTCATTTTAGCATAACAAAAATGTATATATAATTTTTATAATAACAAAATAGAAAAAGTTTATTAAACCAGAAATCAATAGAGTCACTGTTCTTATGATTATTTCAGCGATAGAAAAGTAAAGAATAGAATATTAAATCTTAGGTGAGGGATTATGAACCTAGGTCACAAGAAACAGTGAATGGGAGCAAAGGGATTATAGAGAGCCGTAGTCGACAAAGCTCTTGCACTACAACACACAAATGTTGTACTGGTTTTGGGAGTCGAGGCGAGGAGCGCAGTGGTAGCACATCTGCGGCAATAGCAGGATCCCGAATTCGATTCTCGGTCCGTCGCAGTTTTCACCTCCCCGTAGATACTCGGAAGATGAGGATTAAAATACGTGCGCTTGAGTCTGTAAGTGGGAATGTAGCAATTAAACACCAAATACAATTTTTAAATCTTAAAAAGTGTATAATATTTATCTTATACCTCATTCGTTTTTTAAATAAACCAATGATGCAGAGATTTGTGTGCGAACAACAAAAAGTTTCTTGTGGACTTCCGTTTGCCGACTGAAGGCACAAGGTATGTTTGAGACGACATAATCAACCCGATTATTTTTTTCCCCTATGAATTTACCGAGCCCTGAATATAATTTTTTGAGATCCTCTTTCTCTACTATCATTGGAGTTATAAAAATTTGTTGAAACACCGAATATGCTCTAAAGCCTCAGTCTTTGTAGTGAATTAGGGGTAAATAGCTCTTTACCCATTCTCTCTGCATACCTTCCGTATTTTATGTGGAAAGCGATCTAGTAGATCCAGCTTTTAAGGACTCTTCTAACGATACGTAAATGGCACAGTAATACCTACATTTTCTCATGTAAAACGACTTAAGTTCAAAGAAAACTATGATTCTAAAATCTACGTTACGTATGAAGAAGTCATTGTCTTAGATTATAAAGATTTCGTAAACTATTAAGTGTAGCTTTTCGCTTGGTAGTTGTTGCGAGAGAAAATACTGAATTCCTTCTAAATGAAAATTTACTTATGCAATTTTGTCTCTTTTGTTATATTTTAATGCTGAAATACAATCATACACCATTTAAATCGAGATATTTCCTGCTGCACTTGAATTACTAGATTATTTCAACTCTTTTTCCAATGAAAATTATTGGAACCTTAGCATCATTAAATCAGTAATTAAGTTTCTCTGTGTGCGTGAATGGGAGGATATGTGAATGAAAAGTTAGGGGATTACGCTTAAAGGTAAAACTTGCGTTTGCATTAAAAATATATTTTAAAAACTTAGAAATATTTTCGGCTCATACCATAAATATTATACGGCGCATTATTACCAAAATATTGCAATTTATTTTTACATTGATAACACAAATATTTTAGTTTCTAAAACTACTTAATAAATCTAAATATTTGATGCGTGGAAAAATCATGGTACCCAAATATGTGTAAATCTGTAATCAAAGACTTGTATAAATAAAATCATTTTAAAATATGGAACAAGGGGATCCAATGTCATTTTTCGGTAAGTTTTACAATTCCAAGTGAATATAATATTTAAAAAAATATATTGATCATTTGGAACGTACGAGTCCCTCAAAGATGAAAAACAATTGATATAAAATGATGTTGTAAGCCCAGATTATTGTTTTGCTGAATGCTGATGAATATTTCGTGGATAATAATTCTAAAGCATTCAAAGAATTTATTATTTAATAACGGAAATGAGCACGGTGAGCCCTTTATCTCTTTATTGGTGTTCTCATTATTCCTATTCCCACCAGTAAATAATGCTTATTGCTGCAGCGCGGCTCTTCCCAGAAGCCAAATATAATTGTGACAGAAAATTATAATTGTCATTATTGACTTTTCCTAGATTTGAACTGCGGTTTCTATCGGAAGACAAACTCGTTGTAACGATAAATTATTAATTATTATTGCCATTATTGATTTTCCAGAGATGAAGTTGGACGAATGGAGCTTCGAAACTGAATTGTGAGTTACGGTGTCTACTGGGGCACGTGACGCCGAAAGCACGGGAGCAATTATCCTTGGGTTGCTACTTTAAAGGCACATTTTGTGATATACGTTCTTTCACTATAAAATACATTTTCCACATAAAAATAATTATGTAACACGAGGCGAATATGTCGTAGATAATTAAATGGAATGACATCTAGACAGATCGCCAGTAAGGGACTAAGTTGTGAAAAAATACTGGAACACATTTACATCCATATACAGTGTCAACTAAGTTTCAATAAGTAGGAAACATCCGGAGAGTGCTCCACTGAACGCCCATTTTAGTTTAATAAGAAAATAATAGCAAATATCCATAATCGTTTTTGTTAAATACCTGCTTTTAAAAATATTAAATGCTTCACTTCCATTGACCGGAATTGATGAAATGGTCCCTTTCTTTATGAAAGTAAAAGATTTTATTAACCCCTACGAGTTTATATGCAGTTTTTATTTAATTTTTCTATATTATTAATTAATTAATTACTTTAGGAGTTTTATATTAAGTTCATTCCATATATACTTTCATAGTTCTAAACTTTTGGCTAAATATTATTCTAATCTTCTATATAGTAAAAATGCATTAAAGAAACTCCGAAATTTCTTTCAATTTATCTTCAAGTTTCTTGGAGTTTATCTCCAAGGTACTAGAGAATATCCTGACATAATTATCAACTTCAGATTCATAACTAAAACATGACGAAATAGAGAAGTAACGTCATGATGTAATGATTTTCATACTTTACACGGCATCTAAAGGAATAAATCCACAAAAACTGTGGAGAATGCTGCTCTACGGGAAAAGGCAGCCGTATCACGGGTCTGAAGATGATAATATCATCGTCAAAGAAAGATTCAAATGAATATCTAACTTAATTATATTTTTTTATGAAAGAATTTACATAGTAATTGTCCAAGTCGAGCCGCAAAAATCAGTATTGCGAATTATTAATTATTTTGAACTCCTTCGGGAAGTATCTCCAAGTTTTGTGAATAGATGACAACTTGACTTCATGATAATCGTGGATATAATACCTTAATGAGTAGATCTAACACTAATATAGACAATGGATAGCTTATCTTTAAGACATTGGGCACTTTTTTATTATCTATCTCCTCGTTATGACAAAAACCATGGGTAGATAAGTGGGTATTAAAGAACAATTGTTTACGAAAATGATTCAAAATCTGACGCGAGTAAAGTCGCTTGAAAATCTGCAGTATCACAAGGTGTGCCATTGCGCATCGAAGTGGAAAGGATGTAGACAAACCAATGAAACGCAAGACATTTTTCGAGAGGGAAGTAAAAGATACTTTACAGATTTGAGTAATATGATTGACTGTGTTGTAGGCGTGAAGCGATATCCTAATAGGCCCGTTCCGAAAAAAGTTTTGAATATGACTGACTTGCACTGCGCATGTTCTGGACGGACACACCTGTCTTGATTACAGATGACCTCCTAATGACCATTTTTACTAGAGATATTATATTGATAATTACATTTTAGAAATAAGAAAAATATTGTGTACAATTTTTCACAAAACTTTAAACTTTCTTCAGATATTGTATTTAACTCTGTGAATGTATCTACATTTATTTATGAACAATTATCAAGAATAATTTATCCTTGTGTAACCCTTCCTGTGAGTCGAAGATAAAATGACAAATTAGTTCTACTTTTCCAGAGTCAACTTTTCAATACTTATTAATACAAGTGTAAAAACTTTAGTTCCTCAATCATCCTTTCTGTTCCCCCAACACACACACACGCCTTCGCCACCAGCCTCTCAGCGGCCCTGATGCCATCTCTGTGATCGGTCACGCGTCGCTTTTCCGCTTTGTTACGAACCTTCCACTTCCGCCTCTGTGCGAATCAAACCACTGTCAAAACAAATTCTCAATCTCCGCTTCTTTACAGTTCTTGCTGCTTCTCAACAGGCATACAGAACCCATCCCGGGAAAGTATATTTAAACTCGTTTTAAAAATTATTTAAAATCATCGTATAGATTTGTACGCAAATGTCCGAGAGTTTTTGAAGCTCTTTTCTGCGTCAGCAGACGGAGTATATCACGTAAAAAAATTATTATACTTTAGAGAATTAAAAATGAGTTGACGATTTTTTATTGCTTCCTCTTCAACCTTTTCTTTCTGATAATATAATATTTAAAAACAAGTTCTTCATATCGTCTGCAAATGTGTACTATAATAAATAATTCTTTCAACCAGTTTAAGCAGTTTATTTCTTCCTATGTTTTATCGATTGATGACTTGTTTTAATATAACCATTACTGTCTGCTTAAACTCGTCGAAAGCATTAATCATTATATTTAAAAATAACGTATTTTTGAACCTTCACCTTACCGCCATGTTGGGCAGAATTTCTCCGGAAAAGATTTCACTTGACATGAGTTACGGGGTAAATGAATGTGTCGGACAATGCTGATAATCTGAGACCAAAACGTCATTTTAAAATCGAATGACAATAATTTTAATTTCAAATCATTTAGATTCCGTTATATTTCTCCTGAAAGATTAAATAGTAAATTCATTTTGTATCTATTGCTAGTGTGATTTTACACAATAATTTTTCTTCGTCTCCCTTAAATTCGACTTAAGTTTGTGATTAATAACCCA
>NNCF01127229.1:292185-307876 GCA_002313205.1 Laupala kohalensis
GCATTATTCATTATATTTAAAAATAACGTATTTTTGAACCTTCACCTTACCGCCATGTTGGGCAGAATTTCTCCGGAAAAGATTTCACTTGACATGAGTTACGGGGTAAATGAATGTGTCGGACAATGCTGATAATCTGAGACCAAAACGTCATTTTAAAATCGAATGACAATAATTTTAATTTCAAATCATTTAGATTCCGTTATATTTCTCCTGAAAGATTAAATAGTAAATTCATTTTGTATCTATTGCTAGTGTGATTTTACACAATAATTTTTCTTCGTCTCCCTTAAATTCGACTTAAGTTTGTGATTAATAACCCATTTCAAAAACTTGATATAGACACATTGTATTTTAAATATTTAAGGATCATTTTCATGTTCATTTTTATTGCGTATGGGTAAGGCAATGGGTTTTTTACAATCACACACGCACAATAAACAAAACAAAAAAATCTTTGTGCAAACTAGGTTTTCAAACACATAATTTCTTTTTGCTGCTTCCCCTTCATTTTCCTTACTCGTTTTTTTCTCGTCTTGCTTACGAAATTTCTGAATGTACAACATACTACCCGGCCATTGGAGTTCTATAGATAATAGAATTCCAATTATCCAAACACCAATCATCTGGATCGATGGGAGGGAAAAAATAAATTGTACATTAAATTATTGTTATTTTTTTACTGTACTGATCTAACTGTACCTACGACAGANATATATATAGTGAGATGGTTTTTGATTTTCGCCTAAAAAATATATTTCCTGGCATTTTGCCTTAACTTTTCTTTTGGAAGGAATCAAATTGATCCGGATAGTCCCAATTGACCTGTATTTTTGACTATTTGGACCGGTTCTAGTTGAGTCGGATATTTCATTATCCGAACTGGCTCCAATTGATCCAGATATTTGACTAATTTTGGTTGCAATTGAACGGGATAACTGGAGTTGCACTGTCTCTCTCGTGCGTAGGTGCGGTCGTGGCCGGTGACGTGACGTAGCGATCTGCGGGCGAGCGAGAGCGATGCTGGTCACCGCGCTCTTGCCGCTGCTCGTCTTCACCGCGGCGGCATCCGCGTCCGAAGCCGGCGATGGATGCGAGGCGCGGGTGCTGGAAGACCCCGTGGCGGAGGTGGCGGTGCCGACGGCGGCGCATCGTTACGCGCGGATGGCGCTGGAGCGCGCAGCGGCGGCGACGGCGGCGGCGGCGACGGAAGGAAACGATGCCATGGAGGTGTTGCGCGGACACCCACGCCTCGCCGCAGTCGCGGTGCTGCGCCAGGCTGCTGGCGGAGGAACGACGCTGGCGCTGCGGGCGGCGGGCGGAGTCTCGGAGCATCGGGTCGCCTCGGACAGCGCCACCGCGGCCGCCTTCTGGAGAGCCATCAACAACCAGAGCGAGGATGGATGGACGCCGCCATTCAGAGATTGCCTCATCGCAAGGGACCAGTGGCTGTTCGGGCTGTCGGTGGCACTGCAGGACAACTCCAAGTGAGTTAGGTTTCAACATTCCGTCTTCAAAAGTAAACCAGTCTTCCCCAATTATTTATTGCCTTTTGTCGTCAGACCACTTAGTCAACTACTATGCTATTAAAATGCTACTAAATCGCTATAAATCCGCTTTATATTTTACTGGGGGTATTCGTCGGACTACTCAGGGATACAAGAAATATAAACAGTAATATCGAACGCTATATATTTATTTTTCTCTCAACGCGCCACCGCAATCCTACAGCATACTTGTAACAAAACATGGAATATATAGACAAACATCACTTTTTGAGCGGATAGTTGTGATGACAGCAGTCAAAATGTAGCACTTTTTAATATTGACTTCGTGTTCAATCTCTTTAAAGATCTAGGATATAAATTTTCATGGCATAATATTGGAAAATGCGATTGTTACATTCAAATGTCAAACTTGCCATATGAAGATGAGCAAAGTGGGAAAAATGGAAGTCATTGGTTGGGGGACAAATTTATTAAAATTGGTAGGAATGAGAGTAAAATGTTGGGATCCACTGGTCAAAACCTTCTAATTTGCTCCCTGCTGTAGGTCACATTTATTCATGTTTACAGAGTATTTCGACAAACGTTCTTGTGATCAATGGTTTACCGCGGTTAAAAATAATGAATATGTCCATCCTGAACTTAAACAACAATAGAATCAAAATCTATGGATCTTCCAAATATAATTAAGACACCTTTCGTACACTTATAATACTTAATATTAAATACTCCTTTGTAAAAATTATGGCGGTACTTTTACAAAATTCCTGATTGACAAAATCAGTGAGTCAAAGCATACTTTTCAAAAGGAAATTGTCTCTATAATGATTAAGTAGTAGTAAGAAAAATTATTATTATAGATCCAAACATTTATAAGAGCAAGTATATTGGTTAAGAACATGTTTGAATGAAATTATAACACACACCTAACGCATTACTATAAAACTTATGTTTAAAAAATGTTTAATAAAGAAATCGTCTATTCCATTCTTGTTTACGCGATATTTGTCGGAATATTTCAGTCATATTTCTTTAATTTTTTAAAGTAATGTATGAAATTTGCGTGTTTTTAATTATTTCCCCTAATATCGAAAAAATGATGGAAAATAGAAGGAAAAGTATTCTTTTTTTTGGTGTAAAATATAATAATTCCTAAAATATCAACAACTACTACAAAGGTAATTGACGTGGCTTACTTACTAGTGTGATTCGGGAGATGTATGGGATAAAGCATATAAATTTCACATTTTTTGTAACGACACGTTCGTGAATATATCACTTACCGAAATGGGAAAGCGGATAATATCCATTTACTTCTGTCTCTATAATTTATAGTAGAATCGTTGTGTCACAATCATTATGACCAATTGCTCCAGTGCTTACTTCTTACTTACTATTATTGCATATCTCTACTTTCATACTTTACTTCACCAAAATTCGCACTTTACAAATATTTCTAGTTTATAATTATTTCCGCATCGCGTTCCTATTCGTGTATACTAAGCAGACTATCGTATGATTGATATCAATTTAGGCCCGAAATCACAACTCAATTCCGAAGTACGAATGACGGTATATATTAAATCGCTTCCTTTATAAAATACCATAAAACACACTATAAAGTACCATAAGATAAATTTGTCAGAAAACATGTTTGTAAATTACATAAAATGGTTACTAAATAATTAATCGTATGTAATGACAGAACAAAATTCTTTTCCTAGGGGATGGGCAGCTGTTTTCCTACCCGTTACAGAACTGCTGCCTTGCAATAATAGTTTTACTTCTGGGATACCTTGCGACACCGAATCTACTGAGGTAAGAATGCACCTCTCCATTCCGAAAGTTAATAACACATCAATATCGGTTTTCATTATATGATTTCCAAATTTTCACCATCGCATGTTATTAAACGAATTCTATTTAGAGTAACACATCGTTCTATACGCTGGAGAATTTTTGTGAGAGAAACTAGGCCGAGTCAATTGATTTGGATAACACTAAATAAGAAAATGATCCACGCCCCCCCCCCACCCACCCACAACCACGAAAGGGAGATCGATACCTCTCTGAGAGCTTGAATCGAAACGTTTTGTTTCAAAACCGAACCGTCCTATGTACGTGTTCAAACAAATCAATACTCACTATCATGTAGGGAACAAAATTGATTTTAAATAAGGAAATTATCATATTTCCATTATCGTTTCAATTCGCCAGGGGAAAATTAATTAGTTTCGCAGTTCTGCAATTTCTCTTAAAATATATATTCACAGATACGCGTACAACGATTGCACACAAAATCCCGTTCGTTTCTGTCGAATTAACAGGAAATAATTCATTCGTCAAAGCAAAATAATACACATTAATCATGTTACGTCGAATGAAAATGGGAGACGGGACCGGGATTCGAACCCGGGACCTTGAGCTCTACGCGCTCATGCGCCTACCAACTGCGCCATCACAAGTTGAATGAGAATATTAGACGGGCCCGAGAGGCGAACGGGATGGCGCAGTTGGTAGGCGCATGAGCGCGTAGAGCTCAAGGTCCCGGGTTCGAATCCCGGTCCCGTCTCCCATTTTCATTCGACGTAACATGATTAATCTGTTACCTGGCGGTGAGGTTCACCGCAATCTAAGAGATTTCTATGTTTGTGAACCAAAATAATACACGTTAGATGAAATGCATTATCATCTGTTATATTTTTCTAACTATTAGTGAATTGATTCAATCGAAAACACAATTAACTACGACATATGAAGTACTCAGTGAAAGCGATGCAGGTGAGCGAGAGCGACCTGTTAGTCCTCTCTTGAGAAATATGTTTGTTTAATGTTTCGAAAAAATCGAAATTTTTGAAAAGATTTTTGTAAAGATTCGACATATATCGAAAAATTACATTTTTTGAAATGTTTTCGAAATTCTTTTCCCACGCGTGGAGACCATTCGTGGAGCCTTACCATGCTGAATACTGTTGTACCTTCACTTTTTACATTCTTTCTCAATTAACATGTACGTACAATATTGTGAACGTTTTGTGATTTCGTGTGTTTTGACGAGCAGTGTGTTCCGGACGCTAGCAATGCCAGGGGATACATGTGCCAATGTCGGCCTGGCTTCCGCAGGAACGTCTTCGATGTTGAAGCAAACGATCTAGACGGATCCGTGGATCAAGCTACATCAGAAAGGTAAGTTCGGGATATCTTCCGCCAAACCCTCTTCTCTTCCTATTTGACCCGGGTTTTCTCCGGTTTTTCTTCGGGTAGATGCGGATTTTATGAGTATATGCTCAGGCCTTGGGGCGATAGACTCATTATCAACCTTGTAATTGTCAGGGTAAGGATTTTTAAGTACACTTCTATTTTCTTTTTGTAAACTACGTGATTACCCGGCGTTGTCTGGGATATTTCTTTTATTCTAATGTTCATTTACGCAGAAAAATGAAATCTATCCGTATTGTAAGATCAAATTACTATTACTTACTGTTTTTTTTAAACATGTACAGCATCTTAATTTTTGAAATTCATAATGATACAAATTGAATACAAAACTTAACTGTATACACAACACCATCTCCCGGGAGCCGAGCCGGTCTAATTTTCGCTTCGGGGGCATGACGCGGCTGCGCCATTTCATTAAAACTCCTGTAACATCTAAACTATTCGTCAAAATTTTACAATTTAAAGACGTTATTTATCTTTGTTAAATGTACAAAACAAATAATCCAATAAATTTCATGATGATTGATTTTTCCTTCTTAAATTGCTCTCTGAAATGGAAGTATTGTGTCACTTCTATTTTTAATAGCGTTTTATGGATAATGTAGATTATTTTTTGAAGATTAGACATATGCAGTCACGGTCTTTTTTGTAGAACTCTTGAGGCAAACAATATTGCCTTTCATAGTTGTCACTTATCTCTAGCCGTTTAGGCAAGCGTAAGCATATATAATTATTTTCCCTATTTCATCGATATTTATTATCAAAAAATGTTTCTATCTTCCGTTTCAGACATTTAAAAAATAAAAGTTGACCTATGTTTATCCTGGACGTGTTATCTATCTCGTTGCCAAATTTCATCACAGTCGGTTCAGTGGTTTAGTCGTGATCAGGTAGTAAACAGACAGACACACTTTCGCGTCACGCATTCATATATTAGTATGGATTAAAACTCCTCGAAAAGATACCACTGGGTAAAATTTTGCCTCTAGATGATAAAAGCGATAGTTTTAAGCAAAGTTTTTTTTTCACTCTTATGACCTTTTGGAATTATTTTATTGTCATCTACCTTGTCACACGTGGTTTGTAACTTCTTTTCTGACGATAAACTTATTTACAACCTTGATCTTAAAGAACAGGTAAGAAAAGTTCGCTGCGTGGTATCGACTGCTGACTGTGGCTCAAAACTATGATTTATTTAGTGCGCCGGTCTATGAGGTCCCATTCCCGGAAGAGACGACTACGGATCTTATTGATCTGACACGGCTTCAATCTTTCCTTCACTCAACTTGGAACTTCTTGACGGATAGTCGTTTTAAATTGCAATTTGGATGGTGGTATAGCTTCTCTTTTCATCATTGATTCAAAATTAGCGCCTCTCGCGGAGGTATACAGACGAAAAAAATTTGATTTTAAGTTCAAGTGTCGCACGTAATGTGTCTTTAAAACTATTAAAATTTATTTAAATTTATGTTTATTGAGTAAAACGATCTTTTTACACAAATTAGATTTAATATCTATTAAAGAAACTACACAACGTTTCGATCCCCTGTGAGCCATTCATCAGGCAACTGATGATGTAAACTTATATTTATTTAAAGTTTGTTTAGAAATTTATATTTATTTAAACATATAATTTATTTAATGTATCACTAAAACAATTATCTTTAGAAAATTAAAAAATATTTGTTTTTTTCATTTATTCGACAATTTAACAGAAAATACGATGTTACTTTTACTTAAAACGTTGACTTTTTAGAGGTTACTCACATATACGTTTGTGAAATCTCTGAACATCTCGCAAAAGCAGGCTCTTTGACATTTAACCAGATGAATTTGAATTTTTTTTTTCATTATCTACCTCGATCATGTGATTGATGCCTGATTGGACGAGACAAATGGACACTACCTTCTCATTGTACAATGATTGTCTGACTGCGTATAAGGTTGGAAATCATCGATCTCCGTCCGTCGGTTCATTAGTGCGCTCACGACGACCACGAAATCGATTCAGGTTTCGTGAGTATTTTCGTCGCTGTGATCAGAAACTACGAGATCTGCACTCGTGACCGCGGAACTTTGGTTTCCATATACCTCTACCAGAGTGCTGGACTATCATTATTATTACTATTAGAATTCGTATCATGTAATTTTGAGAATGTAACATAATGATATGTAACCTTTTTTCATCAAAGTATACATGTTGGAGTTTCGTTTCAGTTGTCTGAATAATAAATTTTACGTTTTATAATAATAATTTAACGTAAAAACAGTAATTACAATGGTGTGTCACCACGTGGTGGACAATTAACTAATTTACTTTCCGTGTGCAAGCAAGGGACTATCATCTATCATCAACTACCTATCTCACATTTACTGTTAAGACGTAGAGTCCTTTATAAAGAGAAATGCCAGCAGTGCTCGTAACTTAAGAGCACATAATATCAGTCATATTTACCACGCACTAATTCTCTTGCGCACGGCTGTCATACAGTTTGGTGAAGTAGGGAGAAAGTGGGGAAGACACGACACAATCATGCAACTAACTTCTGCTGAATCAAACCACTATAAGGAACTTTGCGAAGTATTTTCCGGAAATTTCTCATTTCTACACCTGGCGGTTCTCTTTTTATTTAGAACTCTACATAGATGCAGGATAATTTAGAGTTGTTGCATCCTTGTGTTGTTGCAGTTGCCAACGTTGCAGCAGCGTGGGCTTGGGGGCGAACGTCTGCATGGACGTGCGCTCCGATCCTTTGCTGCGCGCCGCTGTGCTGGGGGTGCAGTTGCTGTGCATGAGTCTTACATTGGCTCTAGCAGCGGTTGTCTTCCGCCAGCGGAAGTGCAAGGTATGGTCTCCATCAACTCTCCCTCGCCTAACAATACAACATTTCATGCGCCGAACAATACACATTTTCCTTCATAGCTCTTCTCGAGTTTACAGTCCGGGATTGAATCATCTCGAGGCGTGAATAGCAGTGGCGTAACGATCCAAGTCGAGGTCCCGGGAAAAATATAGTTCGGGGCCCCTTAGTGTCCGTAGCCTCAGTATTTTATTATAGTTATATTTATAAACATATTTCATGATTTTTAAGTAAAAAATGTAACATATCTTAGTAACCGTTTCGTTATTAATACGATTAGTACAAAAAGTCCAATGATACATTTATATTTTTATAGTATTATTGATACATTTATATATTTTAATTGGTATGGTTTAAAGAAAAACGTCAGTTTTTTACATGCTGATAAGGCTGTAGCTTCTTATTTGGGCTGCAGTCAACCCTGCTGACGGTCCAATTTTCCTTTACTACGTTAAGAACTGAAGAAATAAATGTATTTTGAGCGGTATGAAATAATTACCTATTTCGTGGTGCTGGCTCTCAGACTTTAAATAAACCGATTTAAAACTTGTAAATTTCGTTTACCGGGAACTACGAATGATTCTTTTAAATATATAACAAATAAATGGACAATATAAAATCATTTTTAATTTCTAAGCCATGAAAACCTTCGCAATTTTTTGTGAAATATGAAAGAAATATTTAGAATAACATAGAAAGTTGTATGTTATATTCGTTGATTAATTATGACGAGATTACGTAAAATAATGTTTTTAATCGAAAGTCTTTTATTTAAATAATAATTATTTCTTCACTAAAGATTAAAAATCATGAAGAAGCTCCCATATCACTTCCAGCGGCAATGTGTGTGTGGGCTACCCATGTGCGTGAGGGGCCCCCGTGCAATGTACGAGTCTGCAGGGTGCTAATTATGCCACTGGTGACAAGGCAATCCCAAACGTTCCATTGGGATGGGGATTTTAGGGAATACTGGGGATGGGGGTGACTGTGATGCATTTCCTGATGTCATCCACGAGTACAACACATATTGTAAACATTAATACCTAACCCGGGATTCGTATCCAGAAGTCAGGGAAACCGCTTTAGGATTTTTTTCAGGGAAACCGCCTCAAACCAACTCAGACACCAGATCAGTCCCATCATTGTTAATTAATGAAAAATAATTGACGAAGTGCGACAATATTTGTGGCGTCTTTCTTCTTTCATGAATGTCTAACAATAAAAAATACTACTAATTCGTGCTACATACAATATTTGTTGCAATTATTAATACTTCTAAACAATTAAAAGTAATATATTGCAATTATTTATATAATGTAACTCTCCCTACCTAAGAGATGAGTATACAAAACAGTAAAATTTTATTGAAAGATTACGAAGAGAGCGAGATAATCAAGATCGTAAAGTATTATAAATTACATAGAATTTTATTGATACAAGATAAAACAAATTTTAATTTTTTACCAAACAAACGATTTGTCACCAGTCACTCATTTGCAAATTATTTACAGAACTTTTTAGAAGTCCATATACGATCTTGTATCATTTTTACTGCAAATATAGATTTTGTATCCCTCATTAAATAAAGTTATTAACAATTATATATTGAGAGAAGAGGTAATAGTCGCTAGATTCACTCAAAGGCAATAGAGAGAAACGAACAATAGAGCTAAAATCTTGAATTATATACTGACCATCTTTTTAACAAATATATAAATAAATAATCGCCAAGATTGTTGTTAGTCTGTTTCTTTCGTATGCATTTATTTAAAAAGGGTAAAAATCGAAGATAAGGTATTTGAGCCACATGAAGAAATTTTGTACTCGTGGAAACAGTTCGTAAAAAGATAACAATAACACCATCAGATGTTAAACAATGCTTCATGACGAAAAAGAAATGGTGCACCGCATAAAGGGAAAATTATAAACAATTCAACTTTAGATGTAGGGTAAGGCAAAATCCCCAGATACGTAACTCCAAAAGATACGTAAACAACAACGCCATCATAAAGCAAGCAGCTGCATAGGTCTGAAAGTGTGATAAAAAAAATATTGTAAATAGATTTAATTTTCTTTTGTAAATAAAAAAAGGGATATATTATAAGGAACTTTAAATAATAAGAAAAGTTTATTTCCAAAAATTTGTTGTTTTTTTTTCTCGCCTAAATTTGTTACGTAATTGCTATTGTCCTGTGAGGCAGATTAATATTGAAGGGAAGAAAGCATTTCATAAAGGGAGTGGTTCCTCCCAACAAATGAAGTGTAGAACTTCTAACACAGTTTGAGATACGCAGCCCATAGGAATTAAGAACCACATTTATTAAGTACCGAAAATTAATATTTTCAAAATAAAACACAATTCGTACCACGTGATACCTTCCAGAGCCCCGTGCTTATACTACGGGTTGGGCGTGAACATTAAATAGTCGACTTGGCAACATGGTCACATATGTGGGTCATGGTTCTAAATTGCGACCGCTGTTTGCGCAAGCACAGCATCCATGTCGTGTATTCCCGTCCTTCTCCAGCTGAGGGATTTCATTACCAGCAAAGTCAAATGCTGCAGAATTAAATTTTTACTTTGTATTTCTTTCATCACACAGATGTTATACCCGATATCTGCGAAAATTATTGTACATGCATATATTACGCCTCTTAGCGCTTTCCGCCACCCTATTAAAACGTTTGATACGTGATAATCGGAACCACATCTGTGAGACGTAACTCACCATGCCAATTGAATTTGTATTCCAGAGAATATGCAAAATTAGAGCAAGTACATTTTGTATAATTTTTAGGTTTCATTCTACAACGATATGAATCCTTCTCCATTATTTCAAGACGGGGTAGTTTTCTGGTTTTTTTTTCAAAACATCAGCATGGACAAATAAATATCTCAACAAGCCGTCAGTCTCAACCCAACAGGTCTTCGTCGTAAATTAGAAGTGTAACTAAACGTATGTCAAACATATGAGCGTTGAAATAAACAGAACGTCCCGTTAGTCTTGACCAAGTCAATACTTGAAAGACGTTATGTGTAAAGTTTCTATCTTAAATTTTCAGCACCTCGTAATATTCGTGTTACCTTGTTTGTATAATAGCACATACACCGAATGACTTGTTTATTAGTGTAGCAAAGTTTTTTCATTACGGGTGGAAGGTAAATGGGGAAAAGAAAGTGTGTGTCTTTCCTCCTCCTTATTCCTTACCAGTTTTTTAAATTCTATCTTTTTTCTACTCTTTCCTCAGAAAAATGTAAGTACAAGATATTATATTTCTACTCGAAACGAGCAGCCTTTCTAGAAACACGAACTTCATCCATCCGAATTTTCCAGTACTAACGGAAACAATTTTATTATAATAGAAACAAGCGGTAATGTAACTTATTACTGTGGCACTGTGTCTCTCTAACTGTGTCCAATGCGGCCGTTTTTATTGAAAGGTTAAAATATAATGATATGTTAAGAATTCAAAAATGGAGGAAGTGGAGTTTATAACCAGGAGTTTGAGATGACTTGTATTAACACTGCCAATATTTTTACTCCAATTTAAAAAAAATAAAATTACCTTTATGCATAGTTTTATACATGAATTTTTTATATAAGTTAATTACATTTACGAAATATAAAATTGAAACACATCGAGTTTTTGTTATAAAAATAACACAAAAGAAGTCTAAAGAAAGTGCGCAAGAAGCACTAGATGATTTTCATCTAATATTAACAATCTTGATCAATTCTTTGTCTTCAAATATATAATCGTTTTTTTTTCTTACTTTACCTTAACTATAACTTTACTCTACCACTCGATGAAGCCCCGAGTATTATCGTCTAATGAAATTAATATGAAGCATTTTCTATAACAAGAGAAGAAATCGGTGAAAATTTTATATCGGTTATCCGTTATCGAAACGAATACTCTTTAATTCCTCCTACGGTTGCTTTTTAACTACTTACACTTCACTAATTCCAAAAACTTTAATTTACTGTCTTGCAAGAAAGGGTTATATGCTAAAACTAATAATTTGACTATTATGTATACATTTTCTCAAATTTTAATTTTTTAATTTTTCTGTATTTTTTATTACACGAACCAATGACTTGATCAAGAACTCGTTTTTAAGACTTCAAGGAAATCAAGACAAATTTCATTTTAAACCCATTATAACACCGCCAAAAACTCACGAAACAAAAATTTGGAATTAAAATCATTTATATTTTGTCCTAAAAACAATACTTCAAATCGTGACATCTTTTTTGCCTTGCTAAAATTTCTTTGAGTTGCAGAAGTTCTCAATATGTAACAGCCAGATAAGTACAATCAGCGATATGAAAAATGCAGATGGTAACAAAATTTACGAGGAAAATTTGTGTTGATTTGATCTCGTATTTTTGTCATTAAATATTCCTTGTGAAAAATGGAATAAATGTAAGAATAAATGTAAGACTTAATAAATGTAAGCAGTATTACTTAACAATAAAAGAACGAATATATATCACAATAAATTGAGAAAATACGCTGTTACAGTCGAAATAAAAAATATGCAATTATCTAAATGTATTTCTTCTTTATACTATGAATAACAATATCTCCTATCGATATAAATTTTTGTACTTATTTGTTAACGAAAATTTGTTCGTTTTTTCAGACTATTGCAACAGGAATGTGGACGATTCTAGAAACAATTCTTCTAGGAATTTTGTTGCTCTATTCGACGGTGAGTGTCAATAAATGTTTCTTGAACACTATATGTTTAACTATATCTTAACTATATATTTTTCGGATTTTTACATAAACTCGCATGTTGACACAAAGTTAAGTATCGAATTATTTTTTAAAATCAAATTCTGAAAAGAAATCATTTTTGGATCTGAGTAAATACTACGAGTACACCCCTTTACTGTAGATCGTCATTTTTTGTCCGATATCTCCGTAAAATCGGGAGATAATCATTTGTTTACTTTGGTATTCGTAAGTACTTTACATTACCGAGAGTGACATGATATTAGTTTCTTTTTGAATGACAATTTTTTATTCCAGGTTAATAAGATTTAATATTTGTTCACATCTTTATTAAATGAATTATTGAACTATTCGCACTTCAGACAGTGTGTCTACGTGGTATAGTTGTATCTTAATCTATGTTATGTAGTATGAAAAAATCTACTTCTAACTAAATTTGCTTTTTATGAAATAACATTCCTTCGTTTTGCAGGTGATCGTAAGATTTTTTGAACCCTCTGTGGAGCAATGTCTGGTTGAGCCCTGGATACGGGAATTGGGTTTCGTGATTTGCTATGGCGCAATCATTCTCAAACTCTATAGGTATTGCTGTTTTTGTCGCTTTTCTTCAATTATATACATTAATAATTTAATAAGACAAATTACATAATCTTGGATTTTTTCCAACATCACATCTACAGATTGTTGCTTATGTCTCTTATANNNCAGCGAAATAAATATTTTGTTCATCTATATTAAATTATCTTTAACGAATTCCGGTATCATTAACTTTTTTCGAAAAATAAACCCACATGTTAGAGAACTTCGGATTGCAAATTTCCATCCGAATTAAATTACGACTTTTGTTTCTTCTTCTCTGAAGGAAAATGAATTTGTAGATAAAGAAACGACAAAGAATGGGGGAGCATTGATAATATCAAGTTTTCGGAAAATTATCGGATAGGTTTTAAAATTCTTCGTCCCAACATAACGATATTTAGAGAATCAAATGAAAACAAAAGTTCAGCTCGCGAGGTGACAACTTCACTATTGAAATTAAATATATATTTTCAAAGTAAGGCACTTAGAGAATCATTACCACTTTACTAGTTGAGTAAGAAAATTTGTGGAACTCACGTTCACAAACTGCGGCCTCAGTTATTGGATTTCCATCCCAAAACTAGGTCGCCGGTTAACTTTGGAAAGCATGCGATAGTCGCATTTTCTACCACACAATGATCTTTCTTGGATTAATGGAGTGTAATTTGAACCATACAAAAGCTGAAGATTTTTGCGATCTGAAAGAACGATTGCAAAAATCATTTGTGTTAGATAATGTTTTGGATAAATGAAATTTTCCACCTTCGGATGAGCATATACTCGCAGAAGGGTCGAAAGTATGTACGAAAAGTAAAATGTAAACATCATCAAAAATCGAATCAAATAAAAATGGAAACAAAAATGTCAAAATCGATACAGCTTTGTCGATATACCACTCTCCTTTAAGATGAGTGAAAGTTCATTCAGAGTTACTAGTTGATTTTGGTAAGAAATTACAACTAATAAAATTACGAAATATTTTTCTGTCTACATAAGAACTACACACCGTCAATTTAATTCTAACAATATTTTAAAAATTGTATTATATTTACAGCTATATGTAAGAACATAAATGTAGTTCTTAGAGCAACCAAAGTATGTTATTTTGTCCATGAGTCGCTAATTTCAGTTTTGAAATTTATTAAAATATTATCTTAAATCTCGAGAAATTAAATGTAAATACAGAACTTCGTTGTATTTTCGAACAATTTAATAGTAATAATTCTACAATATAAGTCTATTATATATATATAAACAAATTAATAATTAATTAAAGGTCGAAAACCTTTAATTATTTATTTAGTTCAATAGCAATAACTTTATTTCAATTCTAAAACACAATATATTTGCAAAATACAATCAAAATTGCATAAATAGAAATATGTACCTATCCCGGAGGTCAGACTGTTGTGGGGTCATCATCAAAAGTGAATTACAAAGAAACCACGCGTATATTTATTCCGATACGCATTCGCTTTTCTTAATTTCAGCTCCGCGTTATATTTAAGACACTTGACACAAATTTTATATAATATAACAAATTCTTATATTTTTCCCTAATATTAGTAAAGACAACTCAACTATTTGTTAATCCCCTACAAATAATGGTGTTACAGAAAAAAATTGCCATATGATCGGAGACGGTGGAGGATCTATGGTGGGGGGGGGCGCTAAGGGGAATATAGCCTCCTCCTCCCCCCTATTGGATCTGAACTCTTACCAGATAAAATTGAAATTGATAAATGGTATACTTTGTAAAAGTGTTTCCAGATTAATTATTGTTATTAGTTAAAATTGTTATTAATAATGTAGTTGTTATTAATAGGACCAGATTAATGAAATTAATAATACCAGATTGTTAATTGTTAATTATTTCTTTGATGCGTTTTATTTAAAGGTAATATTTATAAAATTTGAGTTGTAAAACCATAATTTTTAAACAAAAATGCTCCCTGATTAGCCCCCCCCCCCTTGATTACGGTGCAGATCCGCCGCTGTATTTACCCCTTCTGAAAGTGTAATCCAGATATTGAAATGCTTGATCTTCAGGATTTTAATTGAGTTTCGAACTCGCAAAGCCCACCGCTGGGTGGTGCGTGATAAGGATCTGCTCAAATACCTGCTGGGTATGGTGATCGTGGTGCTGGGCTATATGGCAGCGTGGACGGCGTCCAACCTCAACTTTATTCAGGAGAACTACAGCATTCTGAGTGTGGGGCGCACTGCAGACGGTGTGAGCTTCCTGGCGTGCAAGGCCCTCTGGTGGGATTACGTCACGGAGACAGGTGAGGGGTATGCGACTGAATCAAGACGGTAGATTCATAAACAATATTTATATATTTCCTTTGATATTGTACGACCGAATGGAAGCAAAATAAATTGAAAAAATCACTGGCCGCTACTATGTGATAACGATTAGAGGAAGAAAGAAAATAAATATTTAAAAATGGTTTATAAGACTTAAACTACACAAGGAAAACAAAAATGTTATTGCATATGTTTCTGTTAGAAAAAAAATTAAAAATAGAAATAAAAGGTATATAAAAATGAAACACGTCCGTTAATAAAAGCGAAGAATGCTCATCAATACTCAAACCAATTCAGTATGAGCTTAAATTACTGTGGTAACAAACAATTTTGCATTGCACAATGTACTTAATATTTGACGTGAATTTCTGTAATGTTTAAAAATTGATATAAACTGATCGGTCCAGCAACCCACGTTCATTTTGATTATATATATATATATATATATATATATATATATATATATATATATATATA